>OMNS01031167.1:0-10002 GCA_900303225.1 Laemonema laureysi | reverse complement strand
TCCTGCTTCATCCTAAACATTAGGTGTTATTTTATTTCTCTTCTCTGTATGTTGACATGAATGTTAAGGTTAACTGTAAAGTTTGCCCCTTTCTTTTTCTTTTTTTATATATGTATGTCTTTTTGTTTTGTTTTTTAACAGGGCAACATTTATTTCACAGCTTTGTGTACTGTTTTAACAGAACTGACTAAGAATGTGTTGATCTCTGTCAGTTAAGTGCTGTAATTTTGTTTTGAAAATAAATAAGACATTTTATTTTTCGGATCTGATTATTCGAGTCGGTTGAAACGGCGGCGCTCAAAGTGGTTGTTAAACGACAGGTTAACACCCTCGTGTTTCTGCTGTTCAGTTGGACGTTGTTGTCCCTTTTAGAAGCCTCCACTTTCATGTTTCAGTAGCTACTTGCATGACTGCCGAGTTCCAACACAAGCTGCTATTCAGAAGTGCTCTAATGGGTTTTATGGAGCTACTCACCAGAGGTGTCTAGATATTAATCTTGCTTCGGGTACCACATTGAAATAAATTGGATAAAATGTGCTTGATTAAAAAAAAACAAAAAAAAAAAACAGTGGGTTTAGCCTTTAAATCTTCCAAAAGTACATCATCAATATTTGTTAGCCTATATATTATCACAGTATCTCATGACTTACTCCCAGATGTGCTTTATATCTAACTTGAAGAGCTTGAAAGCATACAGACAACGATTTATAACTTAACCGCAGGCTATATGTGGCCAGAGCATATGACACCATTAGCAATCAGCGTAGTGTTGTGGAGGCCCGCTTCAGACATTAACACAGTGTTAGCCACAGTTCCACAGTTTTTCTAGTTATGCTATATAACTTATAGTTTAGAACTAACTTAGAACAAATTATTATTTTTTATGCTAGAAGATTGGAGCAGATATATACAATCTAAAGTACAACAATTGGAAGTGCGAAATACTAATACCACCTACATTGAGGTAGAAACAAAACGTATCGTGTTGTGGGTCACATGGTGAGACCTTCTAGTCTTCAGACTGACTCAGGGTGTGAGCAATGATCATGCTCTGGCGGCCCAGGAGAGCTGATAAAAGACCGACGTGCAGAGGAAGCTTGACCTGTCTGGGGCGCGCGTAGGGACGTCTCACGGCTCTCGCCATCCAGCCATCTGCGACTGTGAGTTTACCGTCTATCCCCACGGACGCGTTATGCTGTTACATATGCACTTTTAAGAAGCTTTGTTTTGAGCAGTGGGGAACTGGAATATTTTTTGCTTGAATCCCAAATAGTTTTGTTTGTATTATTAAACATTCCTTCGTGTTTGTATGTGTTACTGGTGGATGCGATGTGTGTCATTTCAAAGAGGGTTTCGTACCCCAAGGGTCTTTTGCTCTGCTGGCGTTGGTCCGCGGATGCTTTGATTAGCGTCATTAGTTCCAGCTGTGTTATATTTAACTTCAGCCAATCACAAGTCACTGTTCAAGACAACCCTAGCTCATAAAGCAAGAGTTTAGTTGTTGCTCTTTACCAGGGGGGAGTGGAGGTAGCAGTGTAGGGTGAGCTGAACGTGCAATTGTTGTTGTTGTTTTTTTTTTTGTAGGTTTACGTTGCAGATGGTGATGTAGCTCGTTAGCAGTTTGTATTCTGCTAATTGCCTTCTTAGTTTATATTCTGCAATAATAGATTTTCTTTCTCTTTTCAGATGGCACTTGCTCTGTTAAACATCGTGTTTGTGGCCTTCCCCATGGCCCACTGTTATCCAACTCTATTTCAAGACCTCGTGCAGGGTGGCAGTAAGTCATTTTCATAGTCAAGTGTTTTGACATGATTTCATAATTGTTAGCAAATTCACAAATTGGTCTTTTGTTCCCCCTGTGACTTTTTTTTTTTTACCACAGAAAATAGGTCATCTATCAAGTTTTTGGCTGTGGGTGACTGGGGAGGGGTTCCATATCCACCGTACATCACCCCTGTGGAGAAGACTACGGCTCAGGAAATGGGCGTGATAGCGCAGCGAATGGGAGCGGACTTCGTTCTGGCCCTCGGCGATAACTTCTACTACACTGGTGTGGACAGCGTGGATTCTCCGAGGTTTAAGGTCGGTCCATGCGTCCTATTGGCTTGGCTCCTTTTTTAAATTATTTTTTTATGCAGTAATGTAAACAAAATGTGCGTTGTCGTCTTACCCCAGGACACCTTTGAGTCCGTGTACACGGCCAAGTCGCTCAACATTCCCTGGTATGTGCTTGCCGGCAATCATGATCATGCTGGAAATGTCAGAGCCCAGATTGAGTACAGCCGCAAGTCCAGCAGATGGTGAGATGGTTGCTTTCGAAACATCAACAAAGACTAAAAGTTGTTCCCAAGTATATTAACCCTTTTTTTTAGGGGGTCCATACAGCTTGCATTCTGTCTCCTTTACTCACTTCTGAGGCTTTTATTTTGGGTTTATTTCTTTCTTCTCTTTGCCACACTTGTTTGCTGTCATGCAACCTTCTCAGGCGCTTCCCCTACTACTACTATGAGCTCAACTTCCGCATCCCAAACACTGACAAGACCCTGAGCATCATCATGCTGGATACAGTGATGCTGTGCGGGAACTCGGACGACTTTGTGGACGAGAAGCCCAGGGGGCCCCTGCGCGCTGTGGATGCCAACCGCCAGTTGACCTGGCTGCAGTCGCGGATGAAGCAGTCGAAGGCCGACTTCCTTCTGGTGGCGGGACACTACCCGGTGTGGTCGGTGTCCGAGCACGGCCCCACCGAATGCCTCCTGCAGAGGCTCCACCCCCTGCTGGTGAAGCACAACGCCACAGCCTACTTTTGTGGCCACGATCACAACCTGCAGGTTAGTAATCTTCAGACTAGTGGTGTGTGTGTGTGTGTGTGTGTGTGTGTGTACACATGGGGAACTGTGAATCGCATTTGTTTATATGGTAATGAGACTGTATTTTACTGCACAAAGTGCAGTATATTTAGCATATTTTACTGCACTTTGTGTAGTAAAATACAGGCCCTGGTCTAGAATATAGTCCTCTGGTTTACTTGAATCATCAAGCATTTGTTCCAATATGTCCCCATGGTTCATTTTTGCCTTCCCATTACCTCACAGTACATCAAAGAAGGTGACGTCGGCTATGTGGTGAGTGGCGCTGGGAACTTCCTGGATCCTGACGTCCGTCACTGGCACCATGTCCCCAAGGACGCCATCAAGTTCTTCACTGGTCAGGCCTCAACGCTGGGCGGCTTCGTCCATGGCGAGGTCACCAAGGATGAGATGATCATAACGTTCTTCCAGGCTAAAGGTACTTCCCTCTACCGCACGGTCCTGCCTCGACGGGACCTAGACTAGCCGGTCATGGGAACAAACGGTCGACAGCTTTTCGGAAGTTTATTTTTAAAACTTTACCGTTGATGTATCCTAGCAACTTGTGTGTGGTTTTAATGCCGAATTGTTTGGTTAAAATTGTGTTTGTTTTTTAAATGTAATATTTAATGTATAGCTAATAAAATATGGAAGATGTGCTGTACATTGTGTCTACTGTCTTCAGTTCATGTGTTAAATTTTTAATTTGGGCTGAATATCACATTTGCTTTAGTGAGCATATAATTGCTGCACAAATCTAAAGGAGCTAATGGGATCTCCTAGCGTGTCCTGTATAATGACTTGTCATACAGTACTGGATGTCTCGGGTAAAGGGAACCAACGGGATAAGCCTGCACAAGTGCCAAATTGCATCCTCTCCTAACACCTTCCTTCATGCATTAATCATTTGTGCATTATTTCAATGAAATGTTTGGCAACATGCAGTTTATTTCCTGCATCCTCAAATTAAAACATGAATAATGCAAGGAGTACTTTGAACGAGGATAAACAAAAGTATTATGACAAAGTCCTGCCCTTGTAGGGTTCATGGGCAGTTGATGCTGCAGCTGCTGTCCTGATCCAATAAGGATGGGTTACAGTCTTTGAGCGTCACACGGGGTCAGGCGGAGAGCTGGGCTTAACATTGGAACAGGTGTCTAGACGAGAGTTCCTCCCACTCGGATCCACTGCATCGACGCAAGGTCAGGTAAAAACCATTTGCTGGTTGCTTTCAAGTCTACAGGCGAAGCGAGACGTGTCGGCAATGTGGAGGTTTTGTATGCATTTGGAAAATGTCCAGTATGCATAATGTACTGTAAAAAAAAAAACATGGATTAAAGGGTACACAAGACTGCTGTAGCTATAATTAAAAATGTGTCAAATTTGAATTTATAGTCCAGTTGGAATCAGTTCAACTTGAAGCCGTGAGACCTTTCTCTACAAATGTCAAAGTAATTATTTCTCAGGACCTGACTGATGAGCACAACATTTATGCAATGCAGTACACTAGTGTGTGTGTGTGTGTGTGTGTGTGCGCACGTGTGTGTGGTTGGTGGCTTATTTAAGCAGCCTCACCTGGCCCGAGTCAGGCTAATTAGACTCTGGGGCTGGGGTGAGGCTGCACACCTGTGGTGCATGAGACTAATCAGCCCCCCCCCTGCTCTGACTCTTAACATCTTGCCAACTCTACAATATTCCGGTGTGTAGGTTCACTGCTACGACTGCTGAAGTGAAGAACATGTTTTTGTTTTTTGTATTTCGGTTTTCGTAATCCGGCTTCCTGTGCAATAGCCAATCGGTGACTTTTAAACCAATTTTACTGATAGCATTGAAACTAGACATGGTAGAAAACCAACGTAACATGCCTAATAGATGAGTACACATCTATTATGTTGATATTCAGGTGTACGATTTTGCCCATAGCTTACCACCTGACATAAAATGTCCTAAATTGCAATTCCATAATCCCATGCTTGCATGTGTCCCACAGGGATTATCCCAAAGACCGGTGATGAAGGGCTGATTGGACGCCGCGCAGAGTGAGACGGTGGTTTCAGAGTAAGGTTGAGTCCCAGTCGCTCTGCTGTGACTGTACAGTCACAGCATACCCAGTATAAATAATATTTGAATGATTATCCAGTAAAACCAGCAAAATTATAACTAGGTTTCATAAAAGAATCATGTGACCACGTTGCAATCAGACAAAATGATTTACTATACAGTGGGTGCAATTTGACCATGTGTGCTGTAAAGGATGACGTCAAAATCGCGGTATTACATTCTGGAACCTTCTGTTTCACTTCCCCATCCATTCTAATGTAATTACTAGGCCCAGCATTAAGCCTTCTTTGCTGGCCCGGGACAATCTCTTGGCAAGAATGTGGGTGTCACTGATGGCATTAGGGTGGCTAAGGAAATACAACTAACAAACTGTGTCCTTGAAGCATTCCCTGTTCAATCTCTCAGATTGAACAGATCCCATATTGTGATTTCTATAGCGTTCGGCCTGTCCACTGCTCTGTTGTTTTTCGTCTTCAAGTAATTATTAGGGATTGTTTTTATAAGTCGCAAGGTTGCCCGTCGTTTCCCTAACCTTTTTTTCAAAACACACATATATGAATTCTTCCTTTCCTGTCGTTGGACTGACGGAGAATTGAAAACAAAGCGTATATCCTGAATAGAAATCAATTTCCTGTCAGTTAATCTCTTGGCCTCCCCCCAGGGTCAGCCGATGAGGTTCCTCAGAGCAGACTGACCCCCCACTGCTGTCCGGTCATCTAATTCCCTGGCTCAAAAGTCATATAAAAGGGACGCTGTATTAAAAGCTAAGCAGCGTGGGTAATCTTCTCGCCCTAATCCCGCGCTCGCTCGCTCGCTCACTCGCTTGCTCGCTCGCTCCTGCCCCTGACATGCGTGCGGCGCTGTGAATAGATTGAGATGTGGTCTCAGCAACTGAATTTCCCCCCCCTCGCTCGTGTCAAAAGAAACATCCTTTCTGTCTCAAATGTGTTTGTGACACACAAAAAAAAAAAAAAAAACAAACATGGAATCAGAACGGCACACTTCGCTTGTCAACAGGCCCGTATCCAAAACAATATCATGGTTATCGAGCCGTTTGAGCGCGATCAGGGGAGAATCGTCGAGTAGAGCGTTTCATGAAGGAATACCTGGGGTATTGTATCCCCCTGGGGGGGGCCGGGGGGGGGGGTTCACCCATCAAGTCTCTCTAGGCTATAGGCGTTGTCTTTTCTACGCCTCGCTTTCCCTGAGGGCGGGCTGGTTATGGGGAGGACTGGCGATGTGCACGGTGGACGGGAAAAACGAAGTGTGGATGTAGGGGATGGCGGCCAAGAGAGGGCTGGTTTGAGGGCCCTCGTCCGAGTGCGACATGGGGATGATGACGTCGTCCTGGTCCCAGACGTGGAAGGCGTTCGGGTGGGAGTGGGCGACGGGAAGAGGTTGCAGGACCACTCCGTCCACTGAGGCTTCTTTCTTGCGCTCGTCCTCAGCGGGGCCCAGCAGGCAGTCTGCGGAGAACAGAGCAACTCTGAGGGCTACTGTTGCCGTGGGTAATGATGCTATGCTGGCAGTGTGGTTATTATATTATAATAAAAAACAAAAGGTCACTTTACCTGTAATATCCAGCATAAGGTCCTTGATCAGATGACCCACTATAGCGTACGCCACTGCCACCACAACCAGAGCAGCCACCAAGAGGTAGATGACTGATTTTGGTAGCTGGATAATGTCCCTCGATGGAGGCTTGTATTGCTTGTACAAAGGCTCCACACTGTGCACCAAAGTGTGCAGTGACAGTCCTTGGTTGTCTGTGTAGTTGAAACTGGCCATCATTCCAACAAACTAGGCCTATCCTCCACTGCAATCCTCCTCACACTGTGATTTTGTTAATCCATTACTTCCCGTTTGATTCTGTCGACCGGGGAGGGCACCATACCTCGAATTTAAAAAGAAACAGTTCATCATATGGGGCTTTGTAACATCACTTTCAGATGAATAGACATACAAATAGGGCCTACTGTTTCAGTTGTTCAATTAAAATCATGTGAGGCACTATTTTATTCAATGACAATATAATGATTGCAGTAAAATATTTAAGACTATAACAATAAATAACGAAGCCAAATAGGCCTATAGACCACTTACCACATTTTCTGGGTCCCAAATAAAATGCATCAGCCACTAGCCTACTGCCAGAACGGTGGTCGTGGTATTTCAAATCTCTGCTGTCTTCTGATCCAGAGCGGAAGGCTCTGTGGTGGCTGTCCACGGTGCTGAAATAATCCACACCATGATCCACAGTGTCACCGGTAGACCGCATGTCCTGAAGCGGAAGGTGGGAGGAGTTTTAACCAAACGACAGGGGAAGATGGGAGGAGTTTAAGCCAAACTAAAATAATGTTCCACAGGTGGAAAACATAAGCGCGGGAACAGCCAGCGGCGTAGACCTCCAGTCCACAGTTACCGTTAGCCTACTTAATTTATAACTTGGCCGATAATAATAATGCATAATTAAAATCTAATTAAAACAAATAAAGAAATACTGTCGAATTAAACGGAAGCATATTTAATTTCTGGTAATATTATTTTAAAATAATTTAAAAATTCGTTTTGTAGGTCTAGGTGCTTTACGCGTTAAACAAGTGTCTAGGACCATGTTAAGCTAGCATACGTAACAGAAAAATACTAGGAATAACGATATGTGTAAAATGCGTCGGTCCGTTTGATGACTTAAATAATATTAGCTTCAGCAAAGCTGTAAATGTATTCCTTCAACACACAATTCGAGCAATATGTAGTAATATGTGTTTTATTTCTCAAGGACCAATGGACTTCTTTGATGAGATACCCTCTACCTCACACTCATCTTCTCTTCATGGACATGAAGATATGCAGGTAGTAGGCTAGTAAAACTTGATATGCTTTAAATTACATATTACGTTTTTTTACCCATCCACATTTTTGAGTGGTCTTTTTGGTGTTGTACTTGACCACTGGTCAGAATGAAGGCCTAGGTACAGACCATGACTCATCACGAGAGCAGTCTTCATGTGGCAGCACCAACCAGTTAGGTGGATTAAACATTGAGTTTCAGAGTTTGACAAAAGTGTAACCCCTTACATTTTGTTGACCTTATTGCCCCAATTAGATACATTTAATATAATGTATTGCATATTCATAGTTCAAAGATAGATGACATCAGCATAAGAGTTCAGGACATGGTGGCAAAGATCAACGACCGCCGTGCCAATGATCAGAAGGTGATGGACAGTTTTCAAGAAAAGCTAGTGGAGAAGGTATCTTAATCTTAAATAATGTTAATGTTCTGTTTGTGTGTCTCTTGCCCATGCGTGTGTTTCATAAATCCCCAGGCGTTACATTTTGCACAAATGTCACCATTAACCAATTGAATGTTATTAATAGCACGTTAAACTGTGGCATTTCTTAAAGATCACATGATTATCAAATCCATGTATAAATCAGTACCAGTCTCCCCGCAGGTGACAGAGTTTTGCCAAGTGATGAAGGAACATATGTACGCAGTCTATGACGACAACAATTGTGACATGCAGGCCAAGCTGCAGGAGTTATCCGAAATACTGGAGAGTTGCAGTAAACTCAATGATGATCTCCTGGGAGCCAGCCAGGCCCTGGCAAGTCTCAGACAGGGCCTAGCCCTGAGCCACACACCAGAACAATAACTCATGTGTTATTATATTATATCTTAGAACACATTACAGATGTGTATTACCTGTACTGTGTCTGTTCTTGGGTCGTTCGTTCTGTTCTTCTGGGTTCTTGGGCCGTTTGCTCATTGAACAGCTATGAATACAATTGTGTTTATTCTGCTTATTGTGATACATTTTTCAACTTTCAATCCAAAAAAAGTTTACTGTTGTTTTGAATGATTCATCTTATTTGAGAGATGTGGTTCAAATGTCTTTTAAACCTTAACACTTCAAATTCAATCAGCTGGATTTATTAAGGTGAAATAGCATGCATACAAGCTTTAAGATAGCTGTCCTTCTTTAATATAGTGTGACTACAAAGTCCACCCAAGAAGGTGCTTGGCCTCTTCTGAATGCTTGTGTGAGCAAGTAGACAAACAGTTTGAACTGTTACACCTTCACTCCACTTGGGGAAGCTGAGAGCTTTCAGCAGCGCTGGCTCTTCCCATACATTAGCGTGTTCCTATAAAAACAAACACAATAGGGGTGGAAAACCATAATCATTTCTTTAGTGCCCTCTGGTGGCCAATCATTATTATTGGATTCAAAACTACCCATAGTTAGTATTATTGGATCATCTCTGGGGTGAAAATGGGAGGATATAAAATCACACTCTCTAATCATCATCATTAAGTCTTCCCAGAGATAAACCAAACAGTGGCATCATGATTATCTCTATCAGCATAATGGCAAACCTTTTCAGCATGAGCTGGTTTAACCTTTAACCTAACCCTAACCCTATTTCTGATTGGACAACAGCAATAACAACTCAAACAAGCAGATTCAAACAAGGTAAGGTAACTAATATGGGTGTTTTCCTATGTTTGTGTGTTTCCAATATGCTAATGACGACCATTGGTATGGTTGTACTTGGCCTAGCCTCAGCTTTGTCAAATTGACACAGACAAAATGGCTACAACAGCCATGCTGCACACACATGCACGCACCCACTCTCTCTGTCTCTCTCTCTCACACACACATACCACACACACGCGCACACACACACACACACACACACACACACACACACACACACACAGGATATGAAGGATATGATATGTAAATGATCCAGACAATGTTAAATTGTAAATCAATGTACATTGATTCCACATCACTCTTTCTTAGCCAGTCCTGGCAGGTACACCCGCCAGTTACACCCGCCAGTTACACGCCACATTGGCTGGGAGTGAAAAACAAGCACAGTTTTTTTTTTGTTTTTTTTTTACAGATTAGAAGCAGATTTGGCAATTCTGTCTTCTCTTCTGATCAAACGTGCTTCAACGTTACTTAAAGTGTTGTGTGTATTCTATCTATATAAGTGTAAAAGCAGTAAAAGCAGACTCTTCTGGGTGTTGATGCACCAGGTGACAACAAAATGTGAAATGCAAAACACAATTGAACCATTG
>OMNS01031158.1:0-10649 GCA_900303225.1 Laemonema laureysi | reverse complement strand
TTCTATAATATATATATATATATATATATATATATATATATATATATATATATATATATATTGTATAGTATGTACTTTTGTCCTAAACAAGGTAATAACAATGTTATAAATTCATCATTCAATCTCTCCATCCTCCAGTTCCTTGTTTCCTCTCACCTTGTTACTTTTATAATACCATCACTTGTTCCACAGCCTCTGCAGCTTTACTTTACCTTCCTCCTTCTTTCAGCCTGAAGGCATTGGTTTCTGCTTCTATTTTCAGCTTCCATTCATAAATAATGCACAAGGGAACTTTGATCTGTGGTGGAGCTGCCACCCGGCGACATTGTACACAAACAAGTTATAATACGTCTGTTGAGGAGGAAAGCTAGATGGAGAGGGAGCGGCAGAGGAGGGTGTGGTCTTAATGAGGAGGGAACGAGCGGTAACAACACATTTACTGCACTGCATGTTTTCTGATACAGTCATGGGCGTGTGTGGGGTGTGTGTGTGTGTATGTGTGTGTTTGCCTTTGTTTGATAGTCTTGGGTGCTTTGTAGGATGTTTGAACTGGCAGTATCAAGTGTCTTTGATCCCGGAGAGAAGAGGAGCTAGCATCGCTATGTAGTACCACCACAGCACACTGGGGAACGGATCAAAGATTTATATCATATATACTTTCAAGACGGCCATGGAGCCGAAGTTATAAATCAGAAAAGATCTCCAGACACCGCCTCTGCCATTGTCATTTTTTTCTCCTTTGTCTTTTTGTTGCTGCAAACATCTCTGCACTTCTCTTTCTAATTACAGCCTTGTAGCAATAAAACAATGAAGTCATAGCTCAATTAGCTCTTGTGCCACCGCTACCCTTGGCCAAGCTAGCTATAGCGCGACCGTGTGCCAGCGCAAGATGCTGACACGGCAACGCAAAAGGTTTCCCTCCTAATTGCTTGCCCTTAGCAGTGGTAATGTTTCAAATGAATGCATCCTTTGAAAATAAAAGGCAATGCCCCAGGAGGCTACAGATGTTAACTTTAGCCCTGCTGTCAGAGACGGATGTGTTCCCACGATGGCCTACAAGCTTATCTCAGACTTATGCATATATGACACTATGTAAGATTATATAAGATTATTATATGGGCACAATATGACAACTCGTTCACTCTGAGACAGGTGGGGTTGATTTGGAGTGTTCACTTTCCTCCTTAGAAGAAGAGAAAAACAACACATTTGACAACAGGGAGCACTATACGTCCCCCAACCCCAAAAAGAGGCGAACCACACGACCATTAGTATGGTCCGTGGGTCCGATTCCTGACAGGAATTGGACCCACGGACCGTACTAACGGCCATTCTAAACCGAGTTTTAAACCACATACAATCTTTTTTCATTTTTTTTTTACACACAATACATCACTTGATGTGCTTGTCATCTGTGGTATTTCTGGGCAGGGATTGGGATCCCTCTAGAGCACATGTGTCAAACTCAAGGCCCGCGGGCCGAATCCGGTCCGCCAAGACATTTTATGTGGCCCGCGAGAGCTTAATTGTCTTGAGATAAAAGTCTATGCTGCTTTACAGCGTACAGTGACCATACACTAAATCTCCCACAATGCATGTCAATGCATGCAAATGACGGCATCCTGCCGCTCGATTGCAGCGTTTCTATATTGAACTACAAAAAGATCTACAAAAAGATCTACAAATAATCCTAAAATGTATGCATGTATGTAATGTACATTTCAGTTACAAACCGGCCCTTTGAGGGCAACCAAAATGCTGATGTGGCCCGGGGGGGAAATGAGTTTGACACCCCTGCTCTAGAGTATAGGCAGGCGCCGCTCTCTCTGGTGTTCATCAACGACCCTCACAGAGGTACGCAAAGGCAAGACATACCTTACTTATATGTAAACTCTTGTGAAAAGCATACCTGCTGTTCCCTGGATTACCAGGATGTCTGGTTAGATATCTTGAGTCTAATCGATGGCTCTGAGACTACATGTCTCAGAACACATCTGAGGATCACCAAAGATAGAACCCAAGATCTAACTTGACATACTACTTTGACATGAAGATATGATCCCAGCCAGCCACCTACAGTTAGTCAGAAGTACTATCAATTTGACAGCAATACCCAGTGTTTCATTGATTTAGGATGTGATGCCACAACCCAGGTCCTATACCCAGGTATACCCATTGGTGTTGCACTGATACTATTGGCGTGACATGAGAATTAGCATGCACTGCCCTCTAGTGTTAGTCAGCAATCCCTACGATCGAAGCATTGCTGTACACCGCTGCTACACCAAGCCGCTCATGGCTTAAGACACACATCCCTGTAAAATATTAACTGAGCTATGTTGTATTTTAAGTTATATGACTGGTTACCTATAAGATATGCTACATAACATAGCATACATAGTGTGTAGCCTAATCAAAAGTAGGCTAAGCCGTAGTTCAATTGTAATGCCCCTTTATACAATTATTAGCGGCCATCAGCCTTGATCTTATTGTACATGTTGAAGGGAAGCTGTTTGGTCTCATTTAACATGCCACTATTCTCAGCTATTCACTCACTGCCTCCTCTGCCTTCTTGCACGCCATTGCGACTTCCGGGTCCTCAAGAAAGTCCTGACACTCTCCTTCAATGACAACACACTTCTTTGTCGACACTCGCCATCGCGGTTTGTAGCATCGTAGTGTACAAAGGGAACGTCTTCTGTTCTGAGCCTCGCGTTGAAGTCTCCCAGGAAGGCTAGGAAGTAGTGAGCCGGAACATTTCTGACAGCTGTTCAAAGGTCTTCATAGAACTTCCTCGACTTCCTTGGTAAGTGAGTACATGACCAAGACGGTTGTTACTGGGTTGCTGTTGAACTCAACCATAAGCAGGGACAGACTGGGACCAACAAATGGCCCAGGACGTTTTGAGCCAGACCGAGCCACAACAGCAGTATTTGCTTTTCAGTTTGCAATCCTTGATCAACTAACTTTTTAATCACTGCATGACAACTCGAACAAGACTAGACATGCGTATGACGTGTTGAACGATGTTCAAAACAAGCCCATTGGTTTAGAATTTTTTATCCAAGAACCCCTAATAGATATCCTAGAAATCCACATGCCTTTGACCTAAATAAAACATGTTTTTAATGTTTAAAAGTATACATATTAATTCATCAAATTATTTTTTTGTTATATATTTTTTGTTATTATATGATATACTATTTATCTGTTGAATCGACTGAATTTGTTATGTTCAAGTAACCCACACTCATTTGATCCAATTGGTTCAAATTTGACTGATTTATATATATATATATATATATATATATATTATTATATTTTTAAATATTTGTATTGGGTGGGGGCCATGCATCATACTGACACGTTATACTGACAATTATATCCAAGGTTATATTATTGAAACATAAAAAACATAACATTTTCCACTGGCCAGTTCGGCCTGGAATGGAGCGTCCATTTGGGAATCTTCCTGAATCTCCCGATGACCAACCACAGTGGGCCGGCAGCCCACTCGCCTGGGCCAGTCAGACACTGTTTTTATTTTTATTTAAGCGGGGGCTGGGGTTATTTATATTTTGCATTGCATCGGCCCCAATTGTCAAAACTCCCGGTGCACCTGATGGCCAGTCCGTCCCTGGTGATAAGGATCCTCTCCATGTGTGGATGCCTGGGCCTTGTTTCGTCATACCGATGAGGTGATGAATGAAATGACAACATCTCTCCATCTTGCCATACACGATCGGGTCGTCAGTATGTACTCTCCTGTGTTCCTGAACTCCTAGGATCTCTACACCATGCTCTTCTGCATAGTGTGTGAGCTCCACTAGCCTTCCCTTACTGTGTTTGCATTGAAGGGTCCCATAGTGAATGGTCTGACAACACGATAGGGTTTGAGGTGGGTTTGGGGCATCGTCATCATGTTGTCTGCCTAGGGGAAGACCAGCATCACCGTCCACTGCATGGTTCCTGCGGATGGAAGTATAGCATTATCAATGACTGTATCTTCTATTGTTAGGCTTTACAATGCTATGTTAAGAACTAGGGGCGCAACTCCTCTCAGCCGTGGCTGGCCATTTTAGGCAGATGCCTTGTGTATTTTCTGTAAGGGTTCCTTCCCTTAGGCCCTGTACAGAAGACTAACTAGGTGCACATTAGTTTACTACTATTCAACCCATTGTTGGGACAGAGGTTGATGGGCACCAGGGCATGACCACTCACCAGTGGGCCTGCATGCCGCATCTCTGGGGCCCTCTGCTGCTCCAAGATCCCCTACAGTTCAGCCTAGGACTGCAAAGGTCCCAGTTACTATGCACGGCCATGAGGAGGCACTGAAGGAGTCCTGATGGTGGGGAGGCTTTGTACTTGCAGAAGACTTACTCTGCTCTTCTTTTTACCCCACGGGGGCTAGCCAGTGGCAGATACTGTAGGCAGAGAGTCGCAAACAGCAGGCAAGCAGACATGCATTAACTACTACTATGTTACCAGTGACTCTTCACACATACCCAGTGTTAGTACACACACGCACTAATCCATCTTCTTGGGAAAATGTAATTAATTGTAGAAAATCAAGAGGTTGATCATTTTAAAGAAGATGAATGAGAAACTCAACAAGAAGAAAACAAATCATTTGGATGAGGAAGGGGACTTCAATGCTCACACTGGCGAGGACAGGGAAACCTGGAAGGGGATGATCGGGAGGAACGACCTGCCTGATTTAAAGTGGTGATTTTTTATTGAACTTCTGTGCTAGTCACAGTTTGGCCATAAAGTGGTCAGCACATGATGAGCATCCAGCCAACAGACGGGAGTTCAACGCTTTTTACTGCTAAAACACGGAAACGTGTATTTAGGTTTACAAATGAAGAAAGCTGTTTGTGTTTAGATTCTGTTGGTTTCAGAATGTAGAACACTCAGGTAAAGAGTGTTTCCCGGACTGGACATCTCACCACCGTGTACCAGTTATGGGCTTTTCCAGTCTGGACACCTATGGCCTACAAAAGCTGGAGATTTCAACACCGCTGGCGAAGCGTATCACCTACGCCCTACGATTACCTCCTATTTTCGCACACACAGACCTGAGCACAGCAGGATACAGTAATGTAAGCTTTAGACTAAACAGAGAGAGAAGCGGCCTGGTGCCAGCTCAGTCTATTGGGTTTGTATTGTATGTTGTCGTATGTAACTGATCATTGGGAGTTCAAATAAGACAAAGTTGAAATTTCCAAATTGTGTGAACATTACCTTGGACGCAATGGAAATTAAAATTAAATAATCAAAATTGCTATTTAAATTTCATGTGTGACAATGCATCATTCTAGCCATAATTAAAATAAACATTAAATATTCAAATTTGGATTTTCAATTTCATATGTGACAACGTATCCTTCTGTCATGCTAATAAAGCATCTTGAATTGAGTGGGTGAGTGAGAAATATGATTGAGGTTTTTGTGGGTGATTGAATGAGTAAATGAGGTGGGTGTATGTGGGTGAGTGAGTGAACGAGTGAGTGAGTTGCTTTTACAGCATGTCAGTGTTCCCAAAGTGAGACTTCACGTCAATAAAAACAAGTCAATGTTTGATGTGTTATGAATCTGGAAAACTCCCCATTTATTTATTTTTACAGGGAGGCTGGTAGTGCATGAAATGCATGAAGGAGGAGGAAGACGGAAATTAGTGGGAATGAGAAATATCTACATACAGGGGAGCTGTCATGTTCAACTACCTACCATGGAGAAGAAAGGTGATCACACAAGGATGGATGTTTTTCTCCTTTCTTTTCTTTACTAGGCATAAAACAAAAATGTAGAAAACATGGACAAATCACCCTCAAATCCAATTTACAATTAGGCTGATTCATTCATTAATTTTCAGGGTAAGCTACTCTGTATCAAGGGTGGATTTATTTTCTTAACATAAACATACAACATAAACAAATCACCCCTGAATCCTGTTTCAAATTAGGCTGATTCATTCATTAATTCATGGATTTCAGGGTAAGCAAACAGTAAGCATTGCATTTACAAAAATGCCACCATGGCTGAAAATGTGCTCCATGGGAGCACTGGAGGCAGGCACTGCTAAGACCCTCATGGCCACAGGGAACAAGGATGGAATTTTGTGGAGTCTCCACAAAATCCTTTTACAGTCCTTCAAAGTGTAATCCTGCCCAACTGTATGGTCTTCTTGATCTTCATCAACAGAAGTCCCACCTCAGTTAGACACTGCTGCAGCATCTTATAGGATCAGTTCTGAAAAAATAATTGGAAAAGATAGTGGACAAGAATGGCTGGTACAATTGCCGCAACTTGAACAATTGATTAAATTGAAAAGTAGTGTTATTGCAACCAGTTACACCACATTATGAGTAATGGGTACATTGAACTCAAAGTTTACCTTTCACTCTTTGAGCCACCTCCTTCTTAACATCAGGATTGACCAGCAAATGGTGCTCCACCCACAGAAGGGGAAAGGTTGGATCCAAGGCAGATGCTTTGAGATACACTGGATCTGGAAAGGGTGCAGAGATTCCATCTGGACTTGATGGCTCTGAAGATGTCAAGAAATCTTTTTCTCAAGGAGGCATAGAGAGTCCTGATGAGGCCACCCAGGAAACAAACTTCAGACTTCAACTTCTCCAAGTGGTAATTCAAAGAAAAGACAGAGGGTAAAACAGAGCTGATTGTGACTATGTTCTCCCCCTGTGTCAAATCTGTTGCTTTTACGAATGGCTTCAGGACATCCATTAACTCCTTCAACATATTCCACTCCCACGCTGAGAACGATAGCTTCTTATGCCCAACTCTTTCCAGCACGACACAGCCTCAGCTGATCGCATTGTAGAACTGCCTTCACTTGTCTCAGTCGAGAATTCCATCTTGTGATGACAGCAGCTGGAATACCTCTTTCCCCAAATTCAGCTTCAAACACCTCTTTAAATGTCGTGCTTCTGTGCAGCAGTGAGATCATTTTTGATAACTTTGAAAAAGTAGACGCCATCACTTTTGTTTCTATCAAGCCATCCCCAACCACAAGCTGGAGAGATTGGGCAAAATACTGTAAATGTTTCTGTTTGACCATAGTAGCATCTACTGTTTCCCTCTCTTTGAAGGCAAGGTCATTCCAGAGCTCTGGGTCACATCATTATCAAGCCTCTCATCTTCACTGGGAAAGCACATTGTAAATGCTTTCCTCATATTTGCAGCATTGTCACTAATCATGAAATCCAACTTCTGTTTAATGCTGTACTCATCACATATGGCCTCAAACAGCTCACAGATGCTTTCGGCTGAGTGTGAGCGGTCACAAGACAGGAGATTGGACCTCAGCTGTATCCTTTCTCCTTCTCCCTTCATATACAGTAATGCACCGTAACTCATAGGAACCCCCTCATCTTTCGGCCACTGTAACGGAAACATGGTCTGTGTTACTAAGCTGAGTTTTCAATGTTAAACGTCTGTTATCAGCAAGGTTCTCCACTTTTGACTGTAATGTCCTGCGACACATTGAAGATTTAGCATCAACCACTGATAGAAAGTGCCGAAAACATTTGTTTTCCACAACACATCTACACAGGGGCATCCCAATGACCAGTCAGACAGGGTGACCACCGGTGCACCGGTGATGGCTTTCTGTTGAGGATGAGTTGTGTTGTGGTATGGTTGTTGTGGATCACTTGAGATGCTCTTGTTTAATTGGTATTCTTCAAATCTGTATGAGACAAGCATGCTTTTATTAATACCAACATTAATTGCATATTAAATAAATTGTAGGAATAGTATAAGTTGTTTTTCCCCAACCCACAATTGGTAACGTTAGGTCAAGCAAATCTAATGATAAAAAAACTAGCTAGGCATAAAAATGCTAGGCAAGCTAAGTCATGTGAAATGATAAGATGGATAGTGATTTATGCAACATGTTTGCAACCTATTTTTCAAGAAAAGATTGTGCTACCACACTGAGTGTGTGGAGAGCTCCTTGTTTTAAGGTTGATAGTTAGTTTAGCTAGAACTAGGTACTGTATACCCATACTAGCTATTATCTTAAATTTGTTTCTATCAATAGTGTGTTGCAACATGAGGGCTGCTGTCCTCCTTTTGAACAAGCAAGACAATTCCAAGAATTCCAAACAGTGTGTATTATTGTCACTCATACAAGGTGAATAAACCGCTGAACTGGCACACAGAAGAACAAAGGGGTTGTCATGGGTGTTCATTATAGGCGGCGCTGATTGGCTGAAGTTCCTTGTGGGCAAGAATATCAGGAAATGGCTGCACTTTTTTCATAAGATAAATACGCTGGTGGCTCTTTGTGTCTGTGGATGTGGCCTGCGAGCCCCATTCGCCTGTCAGCTATCTTGTGGCTGACCCCATGCTAACCCCATACAGAGATTTTGTGACATGCTGACATGCTTAATCCAGTGGATGAACTGCTCAGAGCATTCTGGTGTAGCAGCCATCCAATGACTTCTGCAATGTTGGTCCAAGGGTCCAGCTCTCACAGTTGTACAGGACAATGGACTCTATAGTAGAAGAAGCTGAGCTTGATGTTTTTGGGGAGAGCGGAGTTCAACATGCTGTTCATGCTGCTTAAAGCCTTCCTGAAGGGTTCCCCCAAAGAGTTCACTCAAGAACTCGGGTACTTAAAGTCGTAGACCTCTTTCAGGGCTTCACCTCCTCGTCCTTAGAGGTGGGTGGTCGGGGTGCATGTTGATCACTTCTGTCTTCTTTGTGTTCAGCCCTAGGCCCACCTTGGCACATTCTGACTCGACTCTGGTTAGGAGCTCCTAGGCCTGTGCCCCATTGTCCGACAACAGGCTGATGCCATCCGCAAAATCCAGATCCGTTAGGACTACAGCAGGGTCCCGACTTCCTTGGTGCAAATGTGAAGCCGAGGTCAAGCTCACGCCCACTGATTGCCTGCCTTACAGCGTAGTGCAGGACTACAATGAACAGAAAAGGACCTAAGGTGTGTCCTTGTAACACCCCGGTTAGAAAGTCAAACAATTCGCTGTTGCCGTCTGGGGTCACCACTCCGGCTCTCGTTCCAGAGTACATGGACTCTATGGCCGGAAGCAGGTGAGAAGAAGCCACACGCGGATTAGCCCCAAGTCCACCATGGACCAGTCTAGCCTGATGGTGAACTGCTGTAAGTACATTGCTGCTTTTGCTGAGAACAGTCGCTAAATAGGTGTCCAACTAATTTCTCCTCTCGGGATACACTTCACACACCATATCCCTCAGTACCAGGAATGCTACAGTGAACTGCTATATTCAGACTAGTCTGGGATCGCTATCTTTTAACATTACAGCTACATCCCCACATTCCACCATCCTTCTATCCCCAGTCTCTGAAGAGCACAGCAATATTTTTAATCAGGTTGATGTCATTACCTGCCATGATTTGATTCCTCAAATTAGGAGGGTTAGTGGCAGCAGGGGGAATGGATGGAACACCGACGGCTGCAGCCGGGACAGCAGTTTGCCGTTGAGGGTTTGCAGAGTTTGCAGAAGTCTTGAAGGCAACATTGCCGATGCATGAGGACCAGATGGCAGCAAATGAAGCAGAGCATTGATCGAGGTGTTCTTACCACCAACACAGTGTTGTCTATCGGCAAGGCTCCCATTACATGTAAAATGATGGTGATTATGCTGATGAGAGTGAAATTAGATGGAGTGTAAATATGCTAAAATATAATATCAAAACAAATATAATAGGAAAAGCTGTTGTGGTAGCCAGTGTCGCTTACAGCCTAGCATTGTTAGAACAGCAGGGCGTGTGTGTGCGCATACGCATTTGAGAAAAGACAGAAATCCCGTGCAAAAAGGCGACATGGAACGCAAATATATTTCAAGTTGGATTTTGCTGGATTTTCTATATTTAATACAAACAACAAATACAAAGCACAAGGAAATATTGCCATGCAAATATGGACATTCCACCGTATGAATCAAATGAGAACAGGTGCACTTCATGAAACCCTGCAGAGGATTTGCAGTCTACTTTCAGTGGGGATAGACTATTAGTTCATTGACACAGCGAATCTGCATTCGCAGACGTGCAAGCTGTGCATATACATATGACAGCTCATTTGCATGTATCTTATTAAATGCATGTGGTGAATTATTCATGGGGGTAAATTCAAATCATGTGTTTCCCAATATGTGCATAGTCAATATGTGTGGTTGAAGTCAAAATTCGTATTCAATCTATGTCATGAGTGGAACATTCAGCAGTGTTTCACAACTTAATACATCTAAGGAAATGACCAAACGAAAAAGGACAAAAAGGAGACATCGTCGATGTGAATCCTTATATCGGCATTAGTGACTTTAAATATAAATGTCATCTGAATATTGGACATTTGTAGTTAGTAGGATATAGTAAAATGGAAAATGATAATTGAACTGAACAATGTTTGAATTAGTTTGAATTGAACAAACATTGTGGTCATTTAAAGTACACTTTCTTTACCCTCTAGTTATTTTCGATAGTTTTTTTGTACCGTACACGATCCATTCCTGTGGGTTATTATTTCAACCGTCTGAAAGCGCTCGTAACAAACGATGATCTCATCAAGAACACTAGTAGGTGAGGAAGTAAGTAATTCCAGGAGTGAGAACAATAGTTTTGACATGAACAGAAACAG
>OMNS01031154.1:0-10508 GCA_900303225.1 Laemonema laureysi | reverse complement strand
TAACGCTAGATGCAACATTTTATGTAACTTTGCTTTTGAATTTGATGCCTATAGCTACTGGTGTTTAGCAACACTTGGTCTTTTTGTGGTTGGTTTTTAGTGCTTTGCTTGTTCTTGGCCTGGCCTGTGAAGTCTATAAAATAATTAGCGAAGTTGCTAAATGCCGTGACTTATGACTTGTTTGAATGACCTTCAAATGTTCCATATTAATGACAAATCATCTCCCTCCATTTGCTGGTTCAACACTTAAGTCTCTGTGGCACTAGAGGTAGAGGTCTACATGCAGATCCCCCAGGCCTGGCTTGATGGGGATGTAGACGCTGAATTTGAGTGGTTATTTATGTATCTGTAGAAAGTAGTGTGCGTGTTGGAGTCTTGCAGCGCAACAGATTCTGATCTTTCTTTTGCAGTTTCTCACAATGCTGTTTGAAACAATGCATTATTGCTTCATGATTACAGTTCATGTATTCAGGCGTGTGTACAGCAAATAGTCTTCAGTTTCCAATGCGTTCTAGCTTGGCTAAGAACTAACACGGTAATCCTTCATTTGGTGTTGATGCACGTGTTAAATGATCTGCAGCACATGAAGACGTAGCCTTGATGGTGAGTCATTTTAGCTCTCTCTCTCTCTCTCTCTGACCTTGTCTATTATTGGGCTTTTCACCATGAGAACTAATTTTATCTCGACTTGTTTATGAGAAGTGTCTTTCCAGGGGAGAGAACAGGGGGAAAAAAAGTTTGTACATTTTCAAGGACAAAGGAGGAGTTGGGTTTTCTGCCTGTCTTGTTTCCCACACCACCATTATATCGGATATTACTTTAGGGCATGAAAAAAAGGATTTTTTTGTCATTCGCAATGTCACAGTAAAATCTGGTCACACAAATAGCCTTGTCCAATACTCGGTAGCCATCACGAGAAGCCAGATGTCCTAGAATACTCCTCTTCTTCGTATGTGGATATTGGTGTAAACTGTCGATTCAGAGAAAAGCATGAATTTCCGAACCAGAAGAGTCACCTTACCGGCGATTACTCCTCTCCGTCTTCAGAAGCGGGTAGGAAGTATACATCTTATACTTTATCATGTCTTCGGTAGTATTTACTGGAGTCCTTGTGAGTACTGAGGTTTTCTTCTGTTCACTGGTCATTGGGAATATGAAGGACTATACATACTATACAGGACAATACTATACTAAACTATAATACTACTAATACTAAAACCAACCAACAACGATCAATATGAACCAGTTGTGATGTGAAGCTGCTTCATCAGGATGGGATGACTCTTCACCCTGACTATATTTAGGGGCTGCATTGCTAGTTGCCTGATTCTCTCTTCTCTCTCGTTTGTTATATTGCTGTGTATTTAATTGACTTATTTAACCTGCTGTGTATGTGGCACGGCTTTCTTTATTCAATAGCGCAGAAGCTTTTTAATTATGTACCACAATTTATTTTTGACCTCCCTCCAAAGTCTGCTGGAAAACGCACACCTCAAATTAGGAGGGAAATGCTATGTAATATCTATAGTGTATAACTTGCCTATTACCATGTGATCTGTGAGGTTTACTTTGATACCAACAATTTGTCCCAACTATTACACTGTTAGCGTTAGCTTTGCTCTTATTAACTCTAGCGCTCCCATGTATGAGCATGCTAAGAGCATAACGTTGGATAATGTAATATACTGGCTTTTACTCAGGATATGTGTCTCTCATGCGCCGGAGATTATACTCCCACCAAATATCAGTAAGAAACACTCAGCAAACACTGATAGCTGCCTGCTAGCCGGTCTAACAAACTAACTAGTTATCAGTTTAGAATGGGTCTAACAAGCTAGCTAGTTATCGCTACTGCAGTCGAACAGTGGGAGGAATGGACTGACAGTGGGAGGAATGGACTGAGAGTGCTATAGAGACACAACTCATGCAGACTTATTTTTTCAGCTCTATTTTTTAAACTAAGTTGGGTTCAACAGTGTCATGTCAATGATCATTGTGATTAATAACACAATGTTCTGATGGTCTCACTGCTAGCTGTCTCCTGGCTACTCGGTCATAACAACGACGGAACGCACGTCGGTGAGGTATTCGGTACAATGAAGTGTTTGACTATTTGATTGACAGACTATACTTGGGACCGAATGCTGTACAAATAAAAAGAGTGTGTATCTACCGGCTGATGAATGAAGCTCTTTGTGTGCGCGTGATAAAGACGAGAACCACTGCCACATTACACAGTCTAGCCATTCATTAGGACATTTTACCAATGATTAACACACTCACACACTGCTCACTGGGAACCTGCTTGGAAAAATGCTCTATAAAGACAAATTGCAACTATTTATGACACATGCAATGTTACGCCAGTTAGTGCAACTGTATCACTGTGCATGTGTGTGTGATATTAATGTTGTTATTGCTTGTAATGTTGTTGAAAATAGTGGCTTAGTTTTGTGAGTGGTAGCAATGTTTTATCTTCCAGCCAAACGAAACATAATCACATCCACTATCGGACGCACTTCAAAAATGCCATCTGAGTAGATGTTGGAGAACAAATGGCCATGCAAGTCCTACACTATTCCCTCATTCAAAGAAATGGACATTGTGATTGGTCAGTCTCCCTGTACTGGTTTACTGTCATGGTCGAAATTACATTTCACCTTCAAGTGCTTCTGAAGGTCCACATGTAGCACTGCTGTCCACATGTTAAACGTTGAATCACTAGCCAGGGTAATGGCCATTAGCTCGGGTAGTGACACAATATGTAACACACACGTTACACAATATGTAACGCATGTTAAAACTAACTATTTGGTGTCGAGGTAACAGCTGTCTAATTTTACTTTCACCCCTCCTCATCTCCACCTCTCCCCTCATCTCAACATTCTCCCTCTCCCCTCCCCTCCTCCTCTCCACCTCCTCCCTGGGAGTGAACCTCTTGTGGGGGAAAGGGAGCAGGTGATTGGTCGAGCCCCGGTGACATCATCTGAAGATTTGGTATAACGGAGCACTGTCTAATGACCTCACTTCAGCCTCAGAGACAGACAGAGAGAGAGTCGGAGAGAGAGGAGGGGAACAATCGTTTGTGTGTGTGTGTGTGTGTCTGTGTGTGTGTGTGTGTGTGTGTGTGCGATGCTGTGCACGCAGCCTGATGTAGGGTTCAAAACTTCTCAACTCTGCCTGGCGTCACACAGGGAGGTCAGTTGTACTTTAGGATGAATGTTGTGAGATTAGCTAGCTGGCTCTGGTCTCTATGGTAACCATGAGGTGGGTGTAGCTGAGCATCAGGGAGGATGTTGTAGTGTTTTTGCTACAACGTACAATAGAGTCCCGATGCCTACTGTTGACCAACTGCATTAATACTTGTATTTATGTAGTAATATGTCCTCCTGCTTCCTCCATGAGTCAACATGAAAGTGTCCCTTGTGCTTTAGGTCATCAAAGTGTACAACGCGGACAACACCAGCAGAGCAGTGGAGGTATCGAGTGACATCTCTGCCCGGGACATATGCCAGCTGTTTATCCTGAAGAACTGCTGCATCGACGACCACTGCTGGACGCTATTTGAACACCTGCAACATGTGGACATGGGTAAGTTACTGCATATTTGGTAACATGTTACAGTGCATGTTTGGTAACGTGTCAATGCATGCTTGGTAACATGTTAATGCATGCTTGATAACATGGTAGTGCATGTTTGGTAACATGTAAGTGCATGTTTAGTAACATGGTAGTGATGGAGCTGAAGAGGCTATTGGGTGAAGTAGGAGAGAGTTACCTTGGTTGTGGTGTTTTTAAAGTCTTCATATATTTAAGATGCAAATGGTTGGAAAAAACTGTTTTAAAACTCAATTAGCGTTCAGTTCCTTGTTTTGCTTTCACACAGTTGTTAACAACATCCTGCTAGCCTTCTTTCTTCTGGTAATCACTGGTGCTAACAAGCTTCCTGTGGTCTGATGACTGCTTTGCCCTGATTGTTCTTGCTTTGTGTAAGACCTCCAAGCGACTGGCGAATGGGAATTACCCATCTTTATGCTTCTGCACTCTTCCATATAGCTGAAGTATAAAGGGCTGAGGCCACTGAGCCAGCAACATCAGTCACCACATGAGTTCATGTTATGAATCCAGACTACAAAGTCCCTTGAAATTTCACCTCAAATATCCTTTACATTAGGAGCAAAAATATGTGATGGGTGTTAAATAGCTTAAACCCGTCCGGTTTTAAAAGAGCTTGATAAATGTGCGACTCCACTCTTTTCGTCCTAACCTCTAATGCTTCAAAGAGTTCCGGCACCTTTTGAGGTACACAAATGGTACCGCTTCATGACTCCCTGCGCCGCACAGAGGCCAGGGGACAGCTTAACCATTCACTGGTTTCTCCTGCGTCCGTCTGCCCAGAGAGAACCATAGAGGACCATGAGTCGGTCATGGAGGTCCTGTCGGGCTGGGGCATGGATACAGAGAGCCGCTTGTGCTTCAGGAAGAACTACGCCAAGTATCAGTTCTTCAAGACGCCTCTGGTGAGCCTTCAGACAACCCGGCAGGCTTTTGGACCTAATGATAAGAATGAAGAGATGGATTTGTAGGGCTTCACGTCTTTATTGTACACTTGTTCTGAGATGCTTCAGAGCGTAGCTATACTGGGTGATAACTTTTATGTTCCCAGGATTTCTTTCCAGACCACATGGTGTCCATATCCAATGAAACCAATGGGCTGATAAATCACTCTCAGCTTATCCAGGTATCCTTTCTCTCCTATTTGAAATATGCTTCATGTTGTTCTTGTGTGATTCTGTTCCTTAGTGTTCCCTGTCCTAGAGGTTTGAGACGTTCCCTCTTTCTCCCACACAGACCTTCCTAAACTCCAGCACGTGTCCAGAGGTCCATGGATACCTCCATGCCAAAGAGCAGGGCAGGAAAACCTGGAAGAAGTCGTACTTTGTCTTGAGGAGATCCGGACTCTATTTCTCCAATAAGGGAACTTCTAAGGTTCGTGAATAAAGGAGGAAAGGAAGGAGGGAAGGAAGTGACTATGCTATGCTATGCTTCATCTGCATTCTTTGGTATGCATCAGGTGTCAGCTTGTTTTTGTTGTACACACACACACACACACACACGTAACCACTGCTCAACCGCTGTCACTTCCCACCACAAGACTCATTACATACTGCAGAGTTAGGGATGGAACACAAGACCTGCTACATACTGCAGAGTTAGGGATCGGACACAATAGAGCCCTTTATGGTACTGTACTAATCTGGCTCCGCTCCATGAATGTTCATTCTTTTCACAATGAAAGCCAACATGTCGTATAAATCGAGTCTTATCTCTTTTCATACATTTATATGACAGCCACACCCCCGTGCCATGATAAGGGTGTTTTTGATAAATATTTGACCCTTATTATTTTATATAGAATATATGTATGTGTGTATGATGTAATGGGTTTGTAACAGCAACCACACTGTAAATGGCAATGTGTGTGCCTCTGCATCCGTGCATGTGTGTGTGTGTGTGTGTGTGTGTGTCTGTATGCGTGTGTGTCTGCATGCGTGTATGTGTGCATGTGTGTCTGCATGCGTGTATGCGTGCGTGTGTGTGTGTGTCTGCATGCGTGTATGCGTGCGTGTGTGTCTGTATGTGTGTATGCGTGCGTGTGTGTGTCTGTGTGCGTGTTTGCTCCGAGGTGGACGTGTTGCCATCCGACGCGATGCAAGGTATTTTCAGTAAAACCTTCTTCTTCTACTGGTCCCAGGAGCCGAGACATCTCCAGCTGATGGCAGAGTTCAGGGACAGCGATGTCTACTCCCTCCTGTCAGCCAGGAAACTCCACGGTGCGCCCACAGACTTTGGGTTCTGTGTCAAGGTAACATTACTTTTTGACATATGTATTAATGTTTCAAGGCACTGCCACTTTTAGTTTTAAGTCAATGATTTGTTTACAACTTTGCCGACTTGGGCACTGCAAAGACCGCAAGGCCTGCATGTTAAGAACAGTAACTTCCAGTAGAAGGAACTCTCTCTTTGTTTCCATAACAACGTGTTGTCCAGGCATCCAAGTGTGGTTCCTCCCGGGACATGAAGCTGCTCTGTGCAGACGACCAACAGTCCAGGACCTGCTGGATCACTGCCTTGCGTCTCTTAAAGGTCTCTCTCTCTCTCTCTCTCTGTCTCCCTCTCTCACTCCGTCTCTCTCTCTATCTCTCCATTTGTCTCTCTCTCACTGTCAGGTGTTCATACAGTAAATATATTGTATTTTGTGGTTTCCATTGTGTTACAGTATGGGATGCAGCTATACCAAAACTTCCTCCAACCACATCAGAAACAAAAAGCCTCACCCATGGTAGGTCAAAGGTCACATTGATTTGAACTTTTCTTCAAATGCTTAAAGGAGAGCCGACCCCCTGACCCGCCTTTTAAACATACTTCTCGGTTGGGTTCATTTTGTCCATAGACATATACATAGGCATATGTACATAGACATAGACACACAGACTTAAATGGGTCTTTACATAATCAGACTTAAAGGGGTCTTTACATAATCAGACTTAAAAGGGTCTTTACATCAACTAACTTAAAGGGATCTTTACATCATCAGACTTAAAGGGGTCTTTACATCATCAGACTTAAAGGGATCTTTACATCAACAGACTTAAAGGGATCTTTACATCATCAAACATAAAGGGGTCTTTACATCATCAGACTTATAGGGATTTTTACATCATCACATTTGGAGCAGAGAGGATAAAAAGTACTGCAATGTCTCCATCATCCGAGTAAACACTGCTCACTTTGTTGCAGCCCCTCCCATATCAGATACTGGGCTTAGAGGTGGTAAAGACATGAATGTGGCAATTTAAAGGTTTTCTGGTAATCCCCATAAGATGTATTTTCCTTGAGTGTGCGGTTATTTTGCGCCACTCACTATGACAGCTTAAAGGACTCGAGTCCACACTGTGTGCCCATGTGTCATTCTGTCTAAAAGCCCACCTAATCCCCTTCTGAATGGACTGTATTCTGCCCAGAATCATCTAGAAATGGTATGGGGTTACATTTTCTGGACACTAGGGGGCGACACAACTCCACGACGCCAACGGTCTGCTGGGTCCAAACGCTCCACAAACTAAATGTAACCATCTAAATATATCCGTTCACTCCTCAGAGGAGTATCTCAGAAAACTCTCTGGTGGCCATGGACTTCTCGGGGCAGAAGAGCCGCGTCATCGAGAACCCGTCCGAGGTGCTCTGTGTGGCCGTGGAGGAGGGGCTCTCCTGGAGGGTAAGTCGTTCATGAGGTCGCATAAGCATAACATGACGCATACCATAACATTTATCATATATTATTATGTTTTATTACCTTCTTTCTTTAGAGGAAAAGCTGCCATCGCTCCCATGGAAGCCCATCCACGTCCCAGGGCTCCATGTTCAGCATGGGTACACCAGTGTCTCCCTCTGTCTCCTCCATCTCTGTCTCCTCCGTCTCTGTTTCCTCCATCTCTCTCCGTCTTCCTGTCTCCTCCGTCTCTCTCTGTGTTTCCTCCATCTCTCTGTCTCCTCCCAGATGTCTCTCTGTCTCCTCCATCTCTCTGTCTCCTGTGTCTCTCGCCGCCTTTCTGTCTCCATCTCTCTCTATGTCTCCTCTGTCTCATCCAGCTCTCTGCCTCCTCCCAGACATCTCTCTCTGCCTCCTCCCAGATGTCTCTCTCTGTCTCCTCCATATTCAACCTGAGGTGTCTGCTGCAGCCTGTGTTCTCTGTCCCTCCAGCTATCCACCTGACCCAGCCTTGGTTCCACAACGGACTGTCCCGCGACGAGGCCCAGCACATGATCACCCAGCAGGGCCTGGTGGATGGGTGAGACCCTGGAGAGAACACACCCCTATGGAGCTATCAAGAAGACCTTTAGTGGTAGAGGAGATCACAAGAGCTGCAGCTTTTAGCGAGACATTTTAATTCCAAAAGGCAATTTTGTATTCATTTATTTAGATTTTTATTATTTTACAATCCTAAAATATTCTTTACATACATTGTTTGATGATGTAAGAAACCAACAGGCAATAATTCAGACTAAGCCAAGGTGAATTTGTCTGTGACTAGGTTATGACGCTGAACCAGATAACTCGCTGACCAACAGAAACAAGAAGGATATTGCACACCAGTAACATGCCAGTACTGATGCAGTAGGGAGACAGACCTACTGTAGAACTGTAATGCCTTTTGGCTACCAGCTGCTGTCAAGATATGTACTTGTCCTATCACACATAATCTGAAATGCAAAAGCATGCAAACGACGAACAGCACCTGCATGCTGCTGGAGGTCGAAGATAAACACACGACTGGATTATACCGATCAACTGTATGATGAGCGGCTCTGGAGAGAATTGTGATCTTGAGGAAGATTTGTAAGACACGTTTTGCAGGGCTTATGTATGACGTAATGTTAAGTATATCAAAGAAAAATGACTTGAAGGCAAATAAGACGACAAAATAAGATTTGTCTAAACCCTGCTACCAATGTATTGCGTATGTTAAATAAACACAATTGAAACTAGCATACAGAGGAGTGCAAAACAATGACTTGCAAAATATATACAATACAAATGTATATACAAAATATGAGTGACTAAATAAATGTAGTCAATTAACCAAAGCGACTTTTAAATACAAGAATGACGGACTGGCGTGTGTTGATGAATCAATCTTCAGAGTGTTCCTGCTGAGGGACAGCCGAAGCAGCCCCAACGCGCTCGTCCTGTCGCTGTGTCACCTGCAGAGGATCAAACACTTCCACATCCTACCGGTGAGTTCGCCTCACGGCTGAAACGCATGGAACATGCATTTCATTTAGCTTTCATACCGTTACGTTTTACCTTTTCATATGTTTACATTTTGCTTTAATACGGTTACGTTTGGCTTCAATTCGAAGTGAGGCTGGGAACAGTTACAGCTGCGGTCAGTATTGTAACTTGAATTGTAAATTATAACTACAGAAGTTCAAACACTAGGACGGAGCGCAGAGCGGCGGCTAAATGAATTGGAAAGATTCGGTTTGTTTTATATTCGTAGTACGCGAGTGAATACTACGAGACGCAACAAAGTTAAGTTCTGAACACAAGCTAAAACAACAACAGTCAGTTGATGGACGACGCCGCGTCACGTTGCGTCTGTTGGTGTGGGTGTAGGTGGAAGATGAGGGGGAGATGTTCTACAGTCTGGACGACGGCCAGACGCGGTTCACCGACCTGATCCAGCTGGTGGACTTCCACCAGCTGAACCGCGGGGCGCTGCCCTGCAAGCTGCGACACCACTGTGCCCGGATCACCCTGTGAAACGACCAGGATCCCCCTTCACGCACCTTAAGCATACCGTCTCTGTGCCTCGGAGGTGGACATGCAAGCTAAAGCACCATGACGCTAACTGAAATCACCGCTATCGCCAGTATCACCATCGCCATGTTCACTTTTTATTTACTTCATTTGTTTTTAAAGCAATAACATGGTGTTGTGATGATTGACCAGCAGGGGTTTGTTAGACTCCCCTGTCGGCTCGTCTCTTCAGAACCGCCTGTTAAGTTGTCTCGGTGGTAAGAAGTCCTGAAATCATAGTGGAAATATGACTTGCAGTAGAAATATATATTGTGCACATTATGCACATGTGCATTTGATCCAAAAAATAGCTTTCAAACATTTCAGACAACATTACGACAATTAAATAAAAAATGTATTCCCAATTTCTACATATTTTTGACCACTAGATGCCACTAAAACCCTTCCTCCTTCGTGTACAAGGTGTTTCAAAATATACATTTTGTAGTTAAATGTAAATTACATGATAGATTGTGAACATTTTAAAATCTTCATACAAGTGCATCCTAGCTGGGTAATTTGCATTGAGTCACCTTTTAAATCTCTTGAGGTTAATATTGTGAGAGGAAAAAAAGTACCAGAGATGGTACGTATCTGAGTCATGTGTTTTCAAATGATTCAACAGCAGTTTAATAGGCTGTGGAGGTTTAACCCAACGCATGATCTCAGACCCTTAAGGAGGAATTTCTATTATAGATTATGAATACGTTTCATAATGCAATATATTCAGCATGATTCTCCACACTGGAAATGGTGGATGTTTTGTCTTTAGGCGTCTGGGTTAAATTATCCCCACTGTTGTCAGACAACCACGTTGCCCTGTCTCTCTCTGTCTCTCTGTCTCTCTCTCGCTCTCTCTCTCTCTCACTCTCTCTCTCCAGCTATTCCTCACTTTGAACTAGTGCTCATATCCAGGGGAGATGTGTGAGAAGAGTCCTAAATACAGCCCTGCATCCAAGGTCTTGTGCTAAACGTTGTGTTGGATGTATTTCTTCCATTGATCGGCGGGTGGCTGCAGGGAGAGGGAGGGCAGCTGGGAGAGACCGAGCGCTGTAATGTATTCGCCTCCTAGAAGCACCAAACGGCCTCCAGTCATTCTCCAGGAACATTGTTGCATCCTCCCAGGAAGGAAAGGGTCTCTTCG
>OMNS01031153.1:0-10371 GCA_900303225.1 Laemonema laureysi | reverse complement strand
TGTTTATGCATCCCCACTGCATGTGTGTGTGTGTGTGGTGTGAGTGCGCACATACTATGATGTCACTTCCCCTCTCTACCCCTCTCTCCTCCTTACCCCTCTCTACTCGTCTCTCCCCTCCTTACCTTTCTCACTCTCTCTTTCTTTCTTGGCGTCATATAATTGACGGTCCTACAGTTTACGAGTTTAAGTCTAAGGGTGGCATGTCGGGTACCATGTATTCTTCTTGACCTTTGTATGACCTAATGCACGGGAGTTGTATGCTGTTGACATCTCTATCTGGGAGATTTAGGCCTCGAACTAACTCTTCCCTAATTGGAACAATGTTGTTATTCTCTCACACCGAGACCAGATTGTCCTTGACGTCCTTGTGAACAACCCATCCTGAAAATGGTGCATAAAAGCCCTATGTATCACCAATAAATGTTGAATCTCTCCGAGCGATACTGCCTTGTGTCACATTGATTCCCGAGCTCACTGCTTTGCTTCAGAGAAGATCCAGAACCAGAGAAAGAACTCAGCCACACTTAGATGACAGCTATAAACCACGCATAACAACTTGGTGTCAGAAGTGGGATACTGGACCAAAGTAAGTATTTTCTTATTTAACAATAAGAGCTTGTACTTGCTTCTCTCCGTTATGGCCAGTTGTTTCAAAGACATTTTAATGATTTATTGGTAGAATACCTATTGAAATACCTTTGTGTGCGTGTCTATGTACTGTGACTTCTGTACATACATAGAATTTATTATTATTTTTTCCTCGAGTGTGTTTCTCGGCGTGTCAAGCGGCGTTTGATAGCGATATCCACTGGGTTGAGGCACCCAGCGTACTGGCCGATCAATAATGGCGATAGCGCCGACGAGCGCGACGCCAACACTGTCGGTAGGTTGCGAAATCACATAGGTTGTAAGACAGATAAGATAGAATTAGAGAAAGAAAGAATTGTGGCTTTTTGGCTTCTCTGGTGAAGGATTGTCTCTTTTGGAGTTGGAGATGGGAAAGTCTCAAAGTAAAGCGTGTCCAGAAGCGCCACCAGCGTCTCCACATGTGTTCCAGGCTAAAATGATTAACGACCTCCCCAATGACATCAGCAATTCTAAAAATAGAACAACAGTTTCCCCGAGTCCAGGGGGAAACCCCTATGGATTCCGTAAAACGAATCAAAGATAGCTATTGTGTAGGAATGGTGACTGCTGACAGCATGGCCCTATTGTATATTTCTACTTTCCTTTGCCACGCATTCGAAACGCATTTACAGATCATATGGATGCTACTGCCAGATTAATTCCAGATGCATTCTGGTGCAGCCCCAGAGACGCTGCAGGTATGTTTCCTAAAACAAAATCAACTTGTGGGTTTTCAAGGCCAACAGGCACAAGAAAACAGGAGGCTCCTCCCCCAGGCTGTACACTGATACAGTATGATCTGCAAACAGAGGAACTGTGTAAGAGGGCTACCAGATGATTCACACCATGACAAGTTGTTGTGTGCATGGTGTTTGACCTCTGGCTCAGACATGAGATGCACCAATGATGACATCATTCTCAGCACTGAACGATGGACTGCTCTGACTCCACCGAACAAATCGCTTTACCTGCTAGCATATTACCATTTTCATGGTGTATCACATGTCAGACAAAAGGGGGTAATAAGTGATCTAAACAACCGATTTTTGTATTTCAGGCATGGCTAAAACTGTGAAATGAATTCTCAGCTTGTGTTTAACATGCGCTAGAACTAATTGTCAGATACCAGGAGCATCACATAATGCTCTCCCTCCACCATGAGCGCCATTCCAATTGTTACAAATTGATTTTACACGCATGCCACCAAAAGGACGAATCAAATGTATGCTAGTCATATTAGATACATTCTGCAAATGGGTAGAAGCATTTTCATTTGCAAGGGAAGATGCACCAACAGTAGTAAAAAATACTAGCTAAAGAAATTATTCTGCGGTATGGAATACCAACTAGTATAAATAATGATAATGGAACATCTTTCACCTCAAAAGTAACCAAAGCTAGTTCAAAGCAAAACAAATTGTGGATAGACTTCTGACCTGCCATCCTAGCTGAAGACAGAATGACTCCAAACGCTACAACCAAACTACAGTTATAATGGGAAGACCATTTCCAACTTCTTGGGTGCGGGAAAAGGATGGACACTATTTAATGTGATTATACCGATGCATTAATTACGACTACGGTGATGTGTCTCTTTCTCTCCCTATGCCTGCAGATAAACCTACACACTCATTCCTACCAGGTGATCAAGTCCTGATCAAATCACTCAACCCAAGGAAGGCTGGGGACACTCGATACAGTCAACCAGCCAAGGTTTCGAAGATGGCTGTCCTAACCGCTGACAAGCCGCAATGGGTCCATGCCAGCCACTAGAGGGCAACGCCAGAAAACTCCAACACAGAGCTAAACGGAGAGCTCCAGCTATGGGCAAACCTAGGCCCCCGTCCAACAACCTTCCTGCTTCTGCCAAGTCCATCAGACGCAAAGACAAAGACGGTGTAAAAGGAAGAACTTGATCTCGAAGACCTGATCTACTACAACATCCAAGCTGCGGCTGTAGTGTGTGTCCTTTTGGCTGTATGGGTTGTTTCAGTGGGCTGTCATTTCTCTCCCACTCTGAGCTTATGCACTCTCAAGCATAGCGTGGCCAAGTGCAAACCAATGGTAATGATCTGTTAACAAGAGTATTCTGCTTTCAGGGCTCAACAAGGACACCCAAGTGAACCATGTTATGTTTGTTCTTCTCAGGTAAAACGATGATTCATGATAAACCATAACCGCTCAATGACGCTGCATGCATTGCTGGTTTATCGATTCGCCCTGGTTTTAATACAACTAAAAGTAAGGACATTGCTAATATAGTACCTGATTTCTCTAAGCCCCTTAATATATCTAAGACAAAGGGAAAGCTCATTAAAGTATGTTAACCCTAACCCCAACTAAGTTTGTGTTTGCGTCCACAGATAGTGTCAAAGATATCTCCGGTCGTTATTAACTGCTCTCGCAAATAGGTTTGGCTGGGGAAGGACACAGAAATGATTGGCATGGTAGACAGCAATCAATGTGATGTCATATACACATACTGCCCTAAAGTAAACCAGGTTGCCTGTGATCATTGTAATTATCACAGGAGTCAACCAGCAGGAAGCACACCAATCCCATACGAAATGTGCAATCAATATTGTATTGTTTAGATCGCATCGAAATTACTACTCAATGCACAGGAATAGGTCCCTATAAATATGGTATGCAAACCACAGTTAGACATTGGCTATGTGGAAACACAGCCTACACAGTGTTACCTGAAGATTGGTAGCTTTGTGTTTTGGTTGAATTATTGGATGATACAATAATACTTTCTCCACATATTGCTGATACTGTGACAAAATGAACAAAAAGAGTTGTCGCCCCCAACTTTCAAAACCCACAATGCCATGCGGGGAACTGATGTTCCTGAAGAACATATGGAGTAAATATAATAACGTAACTCTGGCTTTGCTCCCATGGGTAGGTGGAGGAAAGAACTGAGGATAGAAATGCAAAATTATCGCTTTAGTTAATTTGTAAATGCTTCCATCCCCACAACCACATCACTAGCGGACAGAGTATTGTGGAGGACTTTCTTCTGGGGCCAATACAGAGAAAGCTTCACATAGAGTATCCTTCTTTCTTCTTCAATTTCAGCCAACAACGGAGTCAAAGTAGTGCAATGATTAAAGATTTATTCCAACACAAGGTCAAAGCGAATCAAGCTGGTCCATGGAGCAACTAACTAACATCCTTTATACTGTTTACTGTACTTTTAACTGATACATTTGAGCAAAAGTGTCCCTAGGGTGGTTCACCATTATTTCAGTCTTTCTAACAAAAATGAGGGGGGCGTAACTTTAAGCCACACCCCTGACTTTATTCTAAAAATATCCCACACGTTGGGACGTTTTTTGTGATAGATATCATAGCAAGCGGAACCAGTGTAACGAAAATCAGAAGTGAGGTACGTCATAATACAGCGTCACAGTGGAGCATAGAGTTGTGTACACAATATATCGCAACTTTGGAGTCGGTCACTCTGACCACAAATGTGGCTTTCATCTAAAGTGAGGTCCCTCATTACAAGGTACCTGGTAAACTTCTCCTTCCTGTTTAGTAGGGCCAGATTACAGGGAGTGAGTAAAAGTCAAGCTGTACCCTCCAACATCCATAGAGCAAACCTTGTCAGATAAATCTCTTTTGTGGATGTTGGGCAGGCTCAGTCATGTGATTATTTTATTCAAAAACACATCATGGAATAATCAAATCATTATGTGAGTGATTATCTATGATCTACACATCAGTACCCTTCACTTCTTGGACTTCCTTCCTGTCCGTTGAGATGATCAGCAGATATCAGGTTTCCTAGTTGGCTAATAGAAAGTTTCACGGCTGTTCCTGCTACTATTAGACAGTCCCACTGACATATGGGTCGAGCCTGTAGTAAGTTTAACAATGATGTTGGCCAATGATTCATTTCTTTACCATATGTTTTTGACCACGTCATACGCCTGTTTCAAATCCTGTCACAGGTTTTTTGAACACCATGTTTTATCCAAACCGATTTTTCATACTGGCGTTCGCTTGGATCATGATTGACATCATGAAGACAATATGCGGTTGTTCACTTTCTTCAGCGAGGACAGGCTGACAGAATGTTGGAATCTAACGCTGCCTTTTTTTTGCCGTTGCATCTGCTGTGTCATTGCCTCGTGTTATTGCCGTGTTTGTCTTTTGATGTGCGGGGCATTTTATGATAGCTAAACGTGACGGTAACAGCATAGCCTCAAGTAAACACGCAATAGCTGGACTAACATGCTGCACTGGGGTACCATCTGCTCATTTAAGTCCTCACTGTTGACACGCGTCATTGTGCGTATGGGGAGTCTGTGTCAATGTCTACTGCTTTTCCTTGTGCTAATATGTCAGGGCTATGAGTTCAGCCAAACAGGGTTTTTGCACCCTGTGTCTCTAAGGTAGTGGTGGTGTGATCATCTGAGTGTAACTGTACACCTGTAACTGTAACCACTCAACATCCTGCATGTGTCCCATCAACAAACAATGTCCAGTCAGCGGGAGGTACTAGTTGTTCTCTGAATACGTTAGGTCTGGGTTTGAGAAATAAAGGCGCGGTCACCAGTATGAGTGTGTCTAGTGCGTCTCTGTTGCACTACAAGAACCCTGCGCCAACAGCCAGTCACCGCCCCCCGTCGTTGTGCCGCTCGCGGTTCACGGTTCTGCACGCTAAGTTACATTCAGTCTGTCCCACCTCCTGACTGGTGTCGTGTGCTCCCTCCTCAGTGTGTCGCTGACCACTTTCTCCAGCCTTGTGTGTCCTTATAGGTGCTTACTTCAGAGCTTTACTTGCAGAGTGTGCAGTGTGTGTGTGTGTGTGTGTGTGTGTGTGTGTGTGTGTGTGTGGCCCAGATGTAGGGATGGTACCCACACACACACCGCTCCAACCCAGGCCATCCAACGCATTTGTTATCTCCACTACCTGCTGTCCACCTAGCCTTGTGGTCAACTTTTCTACATTTTCTATTGTGGGACTTGGTATTGCAGCTTTACACACACAAGTATACCATTTCACAAATAAAAGGAAGCGAACACACAGAAAATGCTCCGTTGACAGAATACCTACAAAATGGCGGTTAAACCCAAAATGCACGTCCGTTATCAGAAGTTAGAGAACACAAACATGGCCAGCAGAAATAAACTGCAAGTGTCTATAAAGGTTTCAAATCAACACCATGTAGACTAGACTAGACTTAGTTTTCTTCAGTAGAATATCTCTGTAAGGAAACAAGGCGCTATGTCTGGCCCTTGCAGTTTGTGTTTTCCGGCCCAGGCTCTGTGCCGTTTTCCCCTAGAATTTCTGCTATAACAGGACTGCTGGGTCCCACATTAGGGGATCCCAGTACTTTCCAGTCATATTTCAATAGATGGCAGCAGAGACAGCTATCTTGTGACAGCACGCTACAAACTCACAGAAGTCTTTTGAGTCAAGTCTTTCTTATTGAGGGTTTCAGCTCCTAATGAACACTGTTGTTTCCCATAGTTAACACTTGCATTGTATTGTTTGCACATCTAGCAAGTATTTTCCAGCCATGATGTTGCAAGTTACATTTAGTCATTTTGTAGACTAAATGCACATTTTATCCAAAGCGACTTACTAGTAACATCATAGTTTTGACTAAATTAAGATAATCGGTAATCATCCATCCATCTGTTTTGCAGTTTATGTGTTTTATTGGTAACTCGCTAAATATATTGGTGACTAGTTACATTTTTAGACATCTTCAGTCTCATCAGCTGTCTCTCCTGAGTGACCCCTGATAAACAAACACATTTCCCCTAGCCGACACACAATATTAATGTATCTTTAATCTAACCTTTAGCTTGATGACTAAAAGACGTGTCATTGACAATTAAATAAAAATGATTGGCTCTCTCAGTGCGTTGGTCTCATCAAGCTTTATTAGTTAACCCTTTATCCTTCACAGGCACCCTAAACCACTTCTGACCAATAACCAGGCATATTCCGTGCCATAAGACACGTTTGCACATGATAAGGACCAACAGCACCACCATCAGAATCCCAGAGAACATCTCTGCAAATCTGCAACGACAAAAATCAATACCCAAAATGTTACTTAAAGGTGAGGTACATGCTAAAACCTCATCCATTTAGTAAAATGATACACACATTATTCCCACGCTATCCACCTCATACTACCAGAATGCACTTTTGCGTTGTGGGCACTGTCACCTAGCAACATGGATGTACAGCATAGACGTACACTGCCAAGCCATGTTTGGAGAGGTGGCATCCGGGTAGTCGGTGAACTCCGACAGATAACTGTTGCCGTATTGGCTCTGTTCCAGCAGTGTGGATGTTTAGCCGAGATGGGCCATCTGTCTAGGTTTCATGGACCGGGTCTGTCGGGCGCTGATTCATTGTATACATGCCTACATCCATATGTACATATATGAAGCATATCTGGAATCCTGACACGAACATGAGCAACAAATGGCAAATAACGATAAAGTACAAAATGACGCATATTGGAAAAATAAAACCTGGAATGATTTGTACATCGATGTTGGACGTTTTGTTATGATCTCAAAGTGTTTTAGCCTGTGTTGTTAATGTTAATTTCTCAATAATAGGCCTAATTGTATAATTGTGTCTACCTCCTTACCAATAGTGTTTCTCTGTAATGACTGAATTGGTGTAGTAGGTCAACCTGGAAGTAGCACCACAGCAGGTTTACTTCAGCTCTGCAAAAAACAACAAATTATACACAATACATTTACATGGTATGACGTTCAAATAAGCATATTTAGGGGTAATAGCCACTTTATCTTCAAGGACAAGTCTAGATGCAGGTCACATTACTCGTGCTAGCATGAATGAAACTATCAACTGTCATAATGGCATAGCATTACATTAATCCTTGTACCCATTGCAGTTTCAACTTACAGTATTATCAACATACTTTACACAAAAGCGTTAGTGTCATTTATATTTTATTCAAAACATTATTCAGGCTAAATGGGAAAGATTCTGGAAGAGGCTAGAATCAACAGTCAATATAGTAATGTCCTTTCTTTGTATCATAAATAATACACATTTATTTTTGATATATCAATGATATATATAGATGATATATTTTAAACATTCATTGGCAATATGGACAGTTACCCTGTGGCTTCCAAATCAGTGTGTACAGTGGTTACATATTATAGCAGCAGTAGCAGTAGCTAACTGCTTTACTGCAGCAGGGCATGTGTGTGGTGACTGGATGATTTCATGATGAAACTGATTTCTGGTGTGTTTGTGTGTGTGTGTGTGTGTGTGTGTGTGTGTGTGTGTGTGTGTGTGCGCGCGCGCGCGCGTGTGCGTGTGCGTGTGCGTGTGTGTACTTAAGTAAGAAAGAAAGCAAGCAGACAAAAAATGTCTGATGTTTGAAGTGTGTCTCCCACTCAGACTCACCCTTTTCTTTCATTCTCTGTCCCCTCTCCCTGCCTCCTTTTTTTTTTTTCTCTCTCTCAGCCACTCTGATGTAATCCGAAGGCATCCACTGGAGCAGCTGCAGAGCGAAACTGCTTTCCCTAACGCCCTGCTTTCTTTCTCTCTAAATCTTTCTCCATTTTCTTTGCATGCAAGGCTGTCTCGGGAAGCAAGAGAAGGATACAGACAATCAGTCTCTTTCACTGTTCTGAAAAATAGGAGGCTATCCCCTCACATTTCCCCTCTCGCTTGCCGCTTAACGGTAGTCTTTCAGTGAGTAGTTTTACTTCAACACATTTCCCAGGATTGTTTTCCATTAGCGTCATTTATATTGTGCAACAAACAAAGTATTGTGGTTTCTATGCCATTGTTCACAAAAATCCCCATCTCTTGTGCAGTTGTGCAGCTTCTATTGCATAGCACACGGAAGTTTGGGTACAAGTGTTAGCTGCTCCACATAGTGTACAAATAGTACTCAGAAAATGACTTCATAGTGGTTTCCTGTATAAATGTGTACAGTGAAATGTGACTATTCATGTTGACACTGTAACCATATCATAGCAACATTCACCACATGGGCAAACATGATTCTTTTGAAAAAGTGCTCCTACCTTGATATACCTACCTAGTTAAAATCTTTCTCAGCCACTTAAATTACAAAAAAACATATCACTTATCGAGGCTGAACCTTTATTTATTTAAACAAAAAGTATTGTATTGTGTCCTTGGTATGACCTACCTGAGCGACCTTAACTTATATTTATGTTTTGTTGTGTTAATGTACACATAATTGCATTGTCACATTGTTTTTTGTTATTTTTGTTTATATTTGATGTGTTCTTTTTAGTTTGTTTTAGTTTGTTAATGCACTTTGTTGTTATGTAATCTCTTCGAAACTCAAAGGTTATGGAGCATAGTTGCAGTTCAAAGTAATGGATTAATGCTACTTCCTGTATCAGAGCACTTCACTTCATTATAAAGTTGCTGTTATAAAGGCCACGTACAATGCATAATTTGAATGGGCAAAACAGATACTTCGACATATTCGACATAAACATTTTCTTTTACGTAGACATCTTGTTGTATATCATGTTTATCAGTTAACTAAACCTAACAAAGGCCTGATGGAAATATTTGTAATTCAATTATTTGTATCCTAAAATACTCACTCTGATGCACTCTTAATCCACTCCAAGCCAGGACCCTCGATACGGCAGTCTTGATGAAGTGCATGAATTACAAACTAGTGAACAAACAACAAAAACCTGCCACCGCCAGTGGCTCAACAAACACAAACCAGTACAGGCACCATAATGCAATCCACATCCTGAACAACCAAAGTCAAAGAAGGGCAGCAAAAACTACTCCAGCATGGGGCCTTATCGTTACTGTAGCGTCACACAGTGCGCTACATCATTCCCAGCATGCTCTGGGGGCAAACATTAGTGTATGAACAATTTGTAGTGAAAGTAGATAAGTGTTAAGTTTAAGTTTAAGTATAAGTATAATCTAAGTAGTTAAGTTAAAGCTGTTGTCTGTAACTAATTGTTATGCATTTTTATCAGAATTTTATTACAAGCTCACGTTACGTAACCCTACCTATCAAGTGTTGTTCGTGAGAGGTCCTGAGAGGGTTGACAGGGAGCCGATCTAATCATATAATTAGCTGAAAACAGGATGTTTTTGTACTCCAATCATATGTAATGGGCGGGACAAAAGCTGTTCCGACCAATGGGTACGGTACAGCAAAGCACGTGCACCGACCACGATTGTATGAATCGAACCATTCAACTGGCTGGCCTGGCGTCGCTTTGCAATGACAGGGCGGCTGGGAGACAGAACCCATGCGGAATAGCTGCTTTTGTGATTTTGTCTGCTGTCACCAGATGCAGCGTGTTATTGTTTTGTAACTTAGTCATTCGTTTTAGTATTCAGTGTGTTATACATGTTGTATTATTGTGGTGGTGGTGTTGGAATCCCATTTGTTCGTATATTTTTGCCTAGTCAGCGATAGAGCGTAACCCGATTGGTCAACAGATGTGCACGCTGACATGGACCTTTAAGTGTCTTATTGAGCATATACCAAAATGTGAGTATAAATAAACATTAGTAAATATTAACTATATATTAGCTGATCAGCGCTGTGACCAGGACTGAGAGTGTCAGTGGTACACTTAATTGACATCTGCCTTGCCACACCTTCAAATAATCTTGTATAAACATGCTAGGCGGATAACATCATGTTGTCTCATTGTTCAGTGCTTGGATGTGCAGGATATCGGGTTGCTAAAGCGGCT
>OMNS01031152.1:0-10735 GCA_900303225.1 Laemonema laureysi | reverse complement strand
TGTGTCTTCTTGTGGATTTGTGGGTTTGTGGATAACCTTGGGGAGTTGCAAGGTTTCCGTTCTGTACGTTATGCTTTCCCAGACCAGGGGTATGGATACTGATCTGCTGCAAACAAGACAACACTGCACCATTGTTCAAAACATTTGGTTCTAATTATGATAAATGGCTTTTTTATGCATTTTTTTGTATTTTGTATTCCCTATTACGGTTCTTATTGTATAAAGAGTTAGTATCTGTCTGGTTAATTTAAAAAGGGATTGGTCTATAGTTGATACATGTTTACTACTTGGTGTAACTATACACAAAGTAGTACACTATACACCAATTGTGTGCAAAGAGTTACACACAATTCTTTGCTGTTGAAACTATTTTAGTGGAGTAGACTAGAGGCCAAGAAATGCCATTTTCTCTGTTGGTCTGTTGTTCGATGACCTGAACATGATTACCTCTCTTTTACTGCTGAACATCCTCACAAGGGTGTATTATATATAATATACTCTACAGTTTATGATCCAATCCTCCTCAAGGACCTTCAGCTAATGAGGGAAAACAGCAGGAATTCATGATTGTCAGATATATAGTAACAGCTTTCATGTGGCTGTTCCTCAGAGATTCCCCCACTAAACATTTGCAAAGAAGACTGATATTTTTTCTTCTAAGGGATCCATTCTTTAAATTCATGTCACAGCGGAGGATTGAGTCATTAATCTGATGGACACAAATGAAATACCTTTTAACAGGCTTCACTGCCACTTCCAAACCATGTTGTTTGTACAGTAAATGTGGAGAGAGCAAAGATACTGTAAGAAGACACTGGTAACTTTTATTGGTGCATTAAACTACAGTTCCCTAGGGCCATGGATGTCAACGTGTGACCTCCCAGAGATGGGTTGTATAGGCTACTGTTGCCTTTGATTTATCATGACCAAAACAACTGATTCCTGTGCCATCACTCACACCTTATGTTCTTACATACGCCGCAAAACATCAATTACTTAGCGTTCTACGTCCTGCCTATTATTTCCCCATTCATTGAACATTGAGGAAGATATCAAGGCAGGGCTGCTTTGGATTATAGCAAGCAAGAAACCCAGCGATATTGGTGAGCGGTGAACGTTTTTTTTTTTTTTGATACCTTCCACTTGATGTTCGATGAATGGGGAAATAATAGGCATGAGGTTGACCCAAATGCGCTTGATATGTTATTCGATAGCCTTATTTTTATACAAGCAATATTCATACTGGTTTAAATAAACAATTTGATAGTATTTCCTATCTTTGCTAAGCAAGAGTGTAGTGCAAAAGGAATTAAAGGCCGGTCCCATATATAGGCTGGTTGAGTTCAGTGATCTAAGCAAATATAAGCCAAGGCTATTAATTGGAGTTTTATAGTACATATCAAATTTCAGTAGACTACTCACAGTTTGAAAACTGCACTTTGTTTGGCCTTTTTGTTGAGAAAGTGTTCTGACACTGTATTACCTTATGCATTTATTTGGATGCATTTAAATGGTACATAAGGTCAGTTTAAATGTTACAGCACCACTCTTCATCATTGTAGTGTTTAAAAACAACAGAGTCTGTATGCCTGCAACACAGCAGGTATACTTACTAACACAGCAGGTCTGCTAATGATTGGTTTCACTGTGTGCTAATTATACAAAACAGTGTTGCATTCTGTGGCAATATTTTCAACAAGTTAACACGCATACAAACACACACACACACACACACACACACACACACACACACAAAGCAGATGAGCTATAATAGTGCACATGACCCTGGCTGGAGAGAATAGATCCACTTGACCAGAGGATGACTGAAATTGCAGAAGCTAAATATAATAGATCGAGCTGATGCCCTTTATCACAGGTTTCATTTCAAAGGCTTTACAGGCGCGCATTTACAGCACAATTTTATAATTTACAGGACAATTTCATTTCGATTTAAATTCTCAAATTGGAAGGAAAGAAAACCCATACACCAAAATAGATATAATGAGAAACGCTGAGAAGAGACTGAGGAGAGAACAGCAATACATATCCATGCTTCATAAGAGCTAGGCTGGATACCAAACGCATATATTAGATAGAATAGCATGGATACCAAATTAAATGGGCTACATAATGTGACAATACATGACAGACTGCCAATATACAGAAAACCAGCCTCATTCATCTTAGGTTATGTATGCAAAACAATTCATACAACATGAATATATACTGACTGTAAATCCCAATGAGGATCAATGTAATGATCAATACATACAGACTTCTTAACTTATCCCGGCCGCTGCAGGAGAGCATTTAAACCCTGGAATATGCTTATTCAACTATTAAATATCCACCTTCTCATCTATTTAAGTCTTTGTGAAAGACTAGATGGTGTGTTCCGTCTTTAAATCAAAAAGTAGCCAAATTCAACAGTTTTCTTACTTTGGTGGTAATATTGTTGTTGCTAAGCATTTTGTAATGTGAAAATAACATATTCTCCACTGTTGGAGGAGATTCCCATAGGCTGTCGAACAACTGGACAAGCAGTGCTTTTTAGTGTCTGTGAAGATATTAAACCTCAGAGAATCCGCTGTTCCTCCACATTCCTGCTAAGCCGTTTTCCAATTCCCTTCCCAAAATGTCACTGGAAACGAATGCCAACTGTCTGCATGGCAATTTTAAATATGCAGGTGGGAGTAAAGTTCTGCACATACACACTGGTCTTGCTGCAAATAATATGTAATCATTTTTCATATACTTTGAATTTCCAGTCCCTAATGAAAAGTCAAACAATAAACAGAGGATTGGATACCAAGGAAATATAGGCATCTGTCCTTGCTATGTTGGGTTATTCCTCAGCAATAGAAAATATGGTTCAATGTGATAAATTGTGCAAGCACATTTCCTTTTAAACCCCATCATAATCCCTTGAGCACATTTCCGCTCAGGCTGAGGCCCATCGTCTGCAGTAGGCCCAAGGTAAAATGTGTAGAGAAACCCTGCTGCATGTACAGATGCACAGCACAGCATGGCTGCCAATGCAAGCATAACCACAGAGACTCGTACGCATACATGTAATCACAGCATCTCGGACGCACCCCCGTCGAGCCTTTAACACCAGCTAATAGATGATGATGCTTTCCTACTGAGGCAGATTAGCAGTAACACTAAAATCCCCTGAACAATCTGTTTTCACTGATACTCCACCTGACAGATGACTCCACCCAGCACGCACACACACACACGCACACACACACACACACACATGTACTTACATTCCACACAATGAAAAAAAGATATATTCCAGTGATGTAAGCAGAGTCTGTTGGGACGCAGGACTATAGATTCAGCTGTCTGGCTGGTTGTGTTAGCCGACTTATCTCATAAGGAGACTTGCATTATAAGAATATTGGAAGGGAAGACATGAAGAACATCTGGACTCGAGGTCGGAGCCATATTAAAATGATTCATTAGTGTCCCCATACACGATATTGTCATAGATGTCAACGTTAAACTGACGTTGGAATAATAGCGACGTATGTTTCTCCTGGGAGAATATAATGGAGGTTTGAATGACGAAGGAAGCGGTAGTGTTTGATCCTGACATGAAGTCAAGCGGAATCTGTCCTGGAACAAATGAGTACCAGCTTTGGAGTGTGTGTGTGTGTGTGTGTGTGTATGTGTGTGTGTGTGTGTGAGAGAGAGAGAAAGAAAGAGAGAGAGTGTGTTCACATAAAAAATGTGTTGGCCTGAGGAGGTGATGTAGTCATGATAATTGGAGGCAAACTTCAAAACAAATGGACAAGGTAAAAAAATAAATAAAATGAGACCCTCCCCCTGCTTCCTCTGTGGATTCAGTAACTTTCTGTCGGGCACATGTGACAATTATACTGTCTTCCAAGATACCTCGTGTTCTTTCGAGTTCTCGCCCACAATTGAGGACAAAAATATGGAACCATTTTTTTAATGTCTTGCACAAGTAGTTTGGCTCAACTTGAATCAGACAAAAATCATCGAATCTGCAGTGAACTGAACACGAGCAGGTCAGAGTGCGCTAGAAAAAAAGAAAATAGTCATTTATTGACACCACTTAAGCATCAGTCACCATGAAGGCAGTCACAGGCCTTTGAAAAGGGCCAAGGGCTGACAACATTGTTTTTCAACATGACAAAAACACAAGAAACCATAACGGTTTACAGCCATCCATGTAAAAAATAAATAAATAAATAAATAAATGACACTCTCTGGTTGGCTTCCTCTTCACTGCCCACCCAGGGGACCCATTTCACACTGTTGAGCGGCTCCTCCATATATTTCTCAAGCCCAAGTGCCAGGAATTAATGGCAGCACTTAGTTTCCCATAGGTTTCCCATGTGCCGATCTTCTAAGATGTTTCACGAGAATCTACATGACGTAAAACTAATATTTTTAGTTGAAATATGTTTGCACATCACACTTCACATGGGTTGATTTTGAACTGATTTTGTTAGCTAACTTTTTATATGTATACACACACACGACTTCTTGGGTTAGTCACTGTTAGGATAAGCACATATATGAAGCTGTAAATATCCATCTAATAATGAACGTCTTTTGTGTGACTATTTCCATTGTGAGGCTATCCAGAATGTGTTGTATCCAAGACATATAGGACCAGCCCAGTAAGCTAATAAAAGTCATGTCTTACCACACGCCAATACTGGATACTGGAAACCCATCCTCTTGGCCTTGTACCACACAGTGGTTGGGAATGCTTGAGAGCACTTAATTGTCCTGTGACACAATTGGTTCAATCCCAGACTCGCTAGTCTGTTGCCATCAGGAATGTTGGCTGGTCCACGGAGGCCATCATCATTCTGGGCTCATTCAGTGCAGAACTCTTCAACACTACAGGGAACCATTGCCAGTGTGTGGAGAGATAACAAGCTAAATCCATTCCGGACACTGTGTGGTGTTGAAATACACCACCAGATATGGTTTCTCATGTTGCTCTATCTGCAGGAGTGAAGAGGGACAGCTTGAGATGTACAAACATACAGCATGGTATGAGGCCATGGTGGATGGGAGTGATTTTATCCAAGCCCCAACACATGTGAAACCAGAGAGGGCAGTATGTTGTTTGTCAGGACAAACAGATCCTCTCCGTCCAGATTCTATGTTATGTTCTATGTTGGTACCTTTCCTCCACATCTGGGCCTCTCCTTGAAAAGAAGTGCACCTCGGATATTAAGTTCTTATCACCTTTTGAATGAGCCCTAATCTATATTTTCATCACATCATGTTTTATGTTTGACTCAAACATCATAGTCAGAAAATACACACAGGGCCACATCTGTCACACCAGTAGGATTCCTTGTTCACAGGTGACATGAAACTGACACTCCTCCAGGAATGGCTCACTCACCTGGATGAGTTGGCAACAGTCAAAATAGGTATGCAAACCACAGCCTGACAGTCTCAATGCATTCAACAGGTAGGTAATCCTTGTGGTCTAGTGCCCAGGGCTATTGTCCTTCATACACTTCCAGTGGTCCTGGATGTCGGAGGCATTTGCTGGCTCATTCTGCGGCTTGAATTGAGCATTTTCATTGCTGTCACTGGCATGGGAAGGAAAGCCACTACATCCTTTAAAAAAAAGCAAAACAGGTCAGGTGTAGTGAGACAAACCAGGGTCACTGTCAAACACACAAATTGGTTGAGCCACCGCTTAGGAAAGTGTCTTCTCCTCAGCGCAGTGGGGAAAGCGGAGGAGGTGGCAGGGAGATAGCAGTTGTTTCTAAGGTGATGTCGACGCAAACCTCATCAGACCCTGGGTACTGACATAGAGATTGTCTCTGTTGAGACTAGTCTCACGGAGAAGCACAGTGTTGTTTGCTTTCAGAAGGTAGCTCTAAGTGAAATCAAAAATGTTTGCCTATTAATGTCAGAGCCTACAAGTTTGTACCCGAGTGAGTGGGAGCATGTAAAAATTAAATGTAAGGCCATGGGAAAATACCAACCGATTTAGTCATGGATTTAACGATGACTTGCCTGAAGAAAAGCATCAGAAAAAAATCTTCAGAAGACTCCAAAGTGAAACTACTACTTCTGCTTCTGAAACTACCATGACGGATTTTGTAGGCCTGTGTAGTCAGTATTTTGACATGTGGGCTTAATTTGCATCTGTCAATCAGGCTGTGTAACGGGGGCAATGAAAAACACCAGGGTTACGGGGCAATGAATACACTCATTCTGCTGGTGTTGCCTGAGGGTCAAAGGTCAAATACAAAAACGTATGAGCTTCCTTTCGAGCACTCGAGCAAGAAGCATGGCGCTATTATCGCAATTAGTGCCCTTAACAATGAAAGCCAAATTGCTCTTGATAAATGTCTCGTGGCACTATATGCAAGACTATACGAGACTTCAGCTTTTGTCAATTTCAGCTTTCGTGAGCCAAAACACCAGTGTCCACTGGGAGAGCAACTGAAGAAGTCAACACTCCTTGTCAACACGTTTTGGTGCCACAAAACTGAAAGACTAAAGGTCAGCGGTCAAGAGGAAGGGTCATCCTCATCATTCAGTAGTGGGAACAATGTAGGAGACATGGTAAATATTAACTGTTAAGGAGTGGTCATTCTTCCAGTTGGAGGAGCTACATTCCTTGCAGTTCTTTTCAGTTGGGAAGTATAGGGTGAAGAATTTAGTGATTTAGTGAGTTTGGGTGATAAAAAAAATGGCCAGGTCAATCTTCTTTGTTTGGCTATATACTGCCAAACATTCACTCATTCAAAAGTTTTCAAAAAGTTAGGTTAATCGTATAGAGAATACAGAGATTACTTCTAAACAAACTCAAACAATTCAGGAAGGGGTAAAATCCAGGTTTGCACATCCAGCTGTGCAAACCTGAAAGGTTTTAGAGAGCAACATTCGACAATATGGGGGAGGGTTACTACCTTGGCAATTTGAAATGCCTTTCACTGTGTGCTTTTTTTCTGGTGACCTTAGTTTTCATTTGTAATCATGTTTGTTTCCTTGCCGCCACTGAGTCGTCGTGGAGAGGGGGAAACATTCTCATGTGGTTGCGTTCTTCCCCACCGGAAGTGATTCTGGAAGTGATTCTTTGTCTGCTCGAGAGCTGAGAGCTGTGGCGTGTCGTCAATTCTATTTGAGTGTATGCCTGTGAAGCCCTTTGAAATGGCTGAATCAATAAACATAACTCGTCAATGCGCAGGAAAACAACGCGGTTGGCGGTTTTAAGGCAAGCATTTAGTATGCAGCGCTTTGATGACCACTATGTACTTGCGTAGTTAAAAGGAGGGGGCACATACAGCTGTGCAAATTAAAACGATTGTGATCGACCTCATTGACACGTTGTTTTCTCCACCAGCCCTGCTGATATCCTCATGCTCTGCCCTGGCAGCATTGAGCTGTGATTGGCCGTTCAGACTATCCTCAGCATATCATCCATCAGCCCGCCTCCAGGTGACCCATTTCTTTTTACCCTTATTAGACTCTCCGGGCCCGGGCGCGTTGATGGATGTTACTGGGGGGGATACTCTTCATCACACAGGGGGATGGTAATGGGCCGGGGACCACCCCCACATTCAGTCACCACGATAAAGAGTGGGAAAGAGCATATAGATAGGGGAAGCGGTAGGAAGGTTAAAGAACACACTGCCTGTAGGACTCTATTTGTTATTAGAGATCGGGGCTGATGCCTTTCGATTGAGTGCGGTGTGTGTGTGTGTGTGTGTGTGTGTGTGTGTGTGTCAGCCTCCATTCCTCCAAGGAACATGCGCTTTTGTGTGCTCTGGATGGTTTCACATGGATCCATTATTGACCTGCAGAAAAAGATGCATTTGTTGCATCATGCGTTTAGATTTTGTGGGGGAAAAATGGTCACAGGGACCATATATTGTCCCAGTATTTTGTTCTACATGAGCAGTTTGAAAGCTGGCATACACCACACAATACAAAGAATCTAGTAAACACATATGAAATAGATATCAACACATTTACACAATGTAAAGGTATGTCTAGATCTGCATATATAAATGCTTTCCTAAAATACCTGCATAAATGCACATGTAACTGGGATTGTTCATTGTACACTACTGCTTGTACTAAATTAAAAGTATACATTTTAAAGCATACAACTGCTTTTAAAATTAATCAAAGTTACTCTAACCATTCAACTTTTGAAGTTCACAAGGTGTTTCAGGGTTTAAACAGCAGATGGCGCCATTGCACTCCCGTACGTTGTTCTTCTGCGCTGCAAGAAAAAAAAATCTCGAAAGACATGTTCATTAGGGCATTTGGGAGGGAAGGAGGCTCGAGCAGGGTATGCCTTCTGTGCGCTACGTGCTCTATGTGCTACTGTACTAGAGCATGCCTCCTTCCTCCTTGACTCAATGCTTTTTTTTATTTTTCATTTTACAGCGTTGACACGGACAATCCCATGCATCCACATCACAAAGGTATCCACAGCACAGATGGGGAAATAGAGTGCACTTCATTTTACACAGCACAACCATTTTGTTTTGTACATAAAATTCACAGCACTGAGGTGAACAGATTATATCAATAAATGTGCAGTTTAACAGCTGCCTGGGGAAATGATCCAAAGAACACAATATGACATCTATTCACTGAGTCGGTACTACAGGGTACTAGGGCATTAGACATTGCAGATAGAAAGTCGTATTCAATCATTGCGAAGGGGATATGCACCGTCCCTATTTAATTGTGTAACGAGATCCAAGGGCTTTATTGCTGGATGTACATACCATAATACCATTAGGATTACTTTAGGATTACTTACACAATGTTAATATTTAGGTGTATATCTGCTTGTATGTGCTTGAAAACAATTAGGCAAACTGTGGCAGTGAAGCATCACATATGCAAAAAAAAAAATCGTAATTAGTATTTGCATGATCAAATGATTACGAAAGGCTCATGGAAAGAAGATGAAAAGGTCAAGTCATGTGAAACGTGGTTTTGGAGAGAAGGCTACAAGCAGGAACAAGTCATCGCACAACAAAGGTTTAATGTTGAGCAGTGGAAGGAAACCGATAGAGAGGGAGCGAGAGAGAGGATTCTCTGTGTGGGTGGCTTGTTGTCTCAGAAACATGTGAAGCAATTCCAACCTGTCACCCGTGAAAATGCCCTGGTAGGGAACCTCTCTATATTCGGACAATCCCTTAAACCTTGCGCCATGTGCAGATACCCATGCTTCTTGCCCAGGGCATGAGTTGGGCACTGAGGTCCGGTTTACTAAAGTTGAATCTGGGCTTTGCTCGTTGACACTTGAACGTAAATGTGAACAGCGATGTCTTTTACGCACGTGTCTTCAGAGTTTGTGATTTAAATGGGTGTATGACAAAAGTTATAGTGGTAGTGTTTTTTAAATTTATTTTGAAATTAATTTGTGTAGAGACCTTGGTTTTTAGAATATCCCAAAATCAATCATAAGGGGACATGCACTGCAGAAAAGACCTCAGGCTGCTATTTTTGGTGTAAAAAAAAAGAAAAAGATTTATTAATTTTCTACAGCCCATGCCATTCCATATGAATTATACAATATCTCATTTGCATATCTATGGCAGTGTTCCAAACCAATCCCCAACTGAAGGGGAACTACAATGCATTTATCTTTTCTCCGATACGGCCGATCGCAGGGCCTCCAATGCGGCTTGTTTAAACCAAACAATGCCCCTCACTTCCTGCAGTGGAGTTTCGGGGTTGGACAGGGAGCCAACAGGGAGCTGAGCAAAGATAGATGGGGGCAGGGGACGCTTTTGAAGCCAGAAGAGCCAGCGATGGTGCGATTTCTCCCCCCCCAAATAAGTTACTTCAGCCGCCGCCCCCCCCATGGAGACCAAAATAATTACCTGATTGAAAACAACCTTCGGCGCGGATGTCCTTCTTTGAAATGAACCAGTCAAGCGATCAAATTAAAATGCATCCAAAGCAACAATACTCTGCTGCTGTGGCATGCTAAACAGCAATAATTATACATTCTATTAAAGGCGTCGCTCGCTATAGAAATATCTCTTGGTAGTGATTAGTCCCTGTGGCTCTCTGGCAGCCCATAGACTGCATTGTGCCGCGCTTCACAGGGGCAAACTCGCTGGAAATCCCCCAGCGCTTAGTTCAACGCCGGGGTCACTGAGCTCAGGCTTAACCTCGGATGGTTTAGAAGGAGGAAATTTTTCTTTTCCTGACCATGATATTAAATGTACATGCTTGGGTTGATGTGAAAAGCTGGGCTATCTCTACCATTTTCTGCTCTCTCTTATTTCCCCATACATCTTGTTCTCTTTCCAGTGGATTGTGGGGTTGAAATGGTCATCAGCAATTATGTTATGTAGGTGATTTGGATCAAGTTTGCCTTTTCCCGCCTCCCTTTTCATCTCTCCTTTCTATCGCGTTCTCCGTCTTGGAGAGCCGGCTGTGAAGCGCTTCGGCGTCGTTCACCTGTTTCATTTTTTTTTGTCCTTGGTTATTTATATCTTTATTTTTATCTTATTTTTTTGTTCCATCGCTTGTTTTCCTTTAACCTCCCTTTTGTTCCCTGGAAGAGGCGCGCTGTAGTATTGAGATGTGCTCCCAGCTCCCCCCGGCAGCAGCACTCTCTGGCCCTGCATTATTGAACACACTGCAGCACAGGGGGGCCCAGGGCCGCAGCACACAGCACACCGGGTCACTGAGTCACCGGCTTCACACTACCTTCCGTGGCACCGGATAGATTCCAATC
>OMNS01031150.1:0-10241 GCA_900303225.1 Laemonema laureysi | reverse complement strand
CCGGGGGGGCCGGGGATACCAGGCTGACCGGGCATTCCATCGTTGCCAGGAGCACCGGGCAGACCCTGCAGCAAGAGGACTGAGTGTGAACTTGTGTGTGTGGTGAATGGGTTCCTGCATCATATTACAGGTGCTGGTGGTACAGCGCTGATGGGAGGTGTTTGGATGTGTGATATCTGTGTGTTATGATGACAGTGAAGAGTCTGCTTCTCGTCACATTTGAGGATCTGTTGTTCAGACATCAACGGTTGAGGTGTCCATTGAAAGCATCAATTAGTGTTTTGTATGTTTTTCTAAATGTCATTAAATTGCTTTCCTTATTTTATGGATATAAAAAAAGCTATAAATATATATTGTGTAATTTGTGTGACCTTGACCTTAATTTACCTGAACTCTGACCTCTGAGATCAGAGGTCAGAGTTCACGAGGGCCATTATGTAATATGATTGTGAATTGGTGACGATATGATGCAGTTTGTACTGTTTTCTAAATCCATGTTTTGTCCACATAATGTAACGTAGGAACGTTCATGACAACATAAACAAACAACAAGTAGTCCATGAAGACACAGAACACGCGTGTGGACTTGTCAGGGCGGCATGTGAAGCAGACACGTACCCTGTCTCCCTTGTCTCCAACAACCCCAGGGCCGTTCTGCAGGGAGGACAACAACAGTTAGGCTTCACTGGGAGAGTTCTCCTCATTACTGAGGTACTGTGGGCCTCGTTGACCCCTCTATATGACTCTGGACTGGATGCACATCACAGCACATGTATTTAAGTGTTTAGCTTGGAGCCAAGCGAGGTTCAATGAGGAGATGAGCTTGTTGATAAACTGACACAACACAACACAACACAACACAACACAACAGACTGCTGTCTAATTTAAGACTAGGTATGTAACACATTTTCTTCAATAAAAGCAAATAAAATCATAAATACCTCATAGTCGACTGGTCCCTGGCCACCTAAAGCAGCAATGAAGGAGAACATGAATTATATATCTACAGGAGCTGAAAAATGACTTCAAATTATCGCATATTAAATATATAATGTCTACAGAATAGACGATATCAACACAGACCAAGTAAGTTAGTCCGTGGTGGGTATAATGAAATATGCGCTATGACACGTGTATAAAATATGCGTTTAGGGATTGTTGTTGTTGTTGTTGTAAGGATCACCTAAGAAGTTTACAAAACCCTTCACGGAAAACGTGATGAAGTGTGAATAACAAAATGTAACTTCTGTAGTCGCAGTCATTTCTTCAGTGGAGAAGAAAGAGCCAATACTAACACAGGAGTTTCCATTGGCACCAACAACATCCTCCCCTCATTAATCGCTACATCGTGATCACAGGTGGGCCTCCACGGTATAATCCATCAATGGAAAGAATAAATTACATTGAGGAAAACACAGCGTAGTTCCAAAAAGATTCTTTGTTGGACTCAAATCCTCAAGCAAGTGGAAGTCAAAAGAATCCAAGAGCATATCGACCTAGGAGAAAAACATTCACGTACAGGCCGACCGCATTCATGGTGGTTCATTGTGGTCAACATATGTCCAGGTACTAGATGGCGCCAGACTGTTATTTTTACAAGAAGTGCGGTGAAGGTAGGAGAAGTGATGTACCCTCGGAGTCGAGGCAGATGGGGCAGCACTCTCCGTCGGGAATGGTGGGGTCGGCGCAGTCAGTTGTATCCTCGCAAATCACCTCGTCGCACATGACCGTTCCGCTGTCGCACACGCAGATCTGGCATGGCTCCGGCTTCCACACGTCCTTGTCGTTGTACATCTGTCCGTCCAATCTGCAGCTGCCGAATGGGCCTGCAGGTCGGAGGAGAGGGGGGGGGGTCCTTAGTGACTGAGAGTCACTGAAAAGGTTTGCTGTAGCACTGAGCGAAGCACGCAACATATGATATATATAAATGGTCATGTTTGGGGACTTTCTTGACACATCCCGCCGCAAAGGTTTTGCGCCATGCGGTGTCGAAACATGACTTCCAGCACAGAGCACCAGGAAATATCTAAAGTCTCCTTGTTTTCTACGCCTTAAGTAACCAGGCCAAAAGTCACATCCTTTCAAGTTAGGCAGGCATGCAAGCAAAATACTAGATAGAAATACAACACTGAGGTAACAACAACATTAATTATAACAACAGCAATAATAAAATAGCAGCAGTAGTAATTAGTAGTAATAGTTGTATGTGGCAGAAGGCTAGACTGGAAACTGGAACAACTAATGTTTTTTGGGGTTATTAATGATGGCCTGCATCAATAAACATCGATGTTAACATTTCAAAACGTCCACAGTGTCCATGTACATGTGTGTTGACGATAGTCTGGAAAGTGTCAAAATAAATAATTATTAATAATAAAGTAAATGAACCACGTTTGCTTTTGAGCCACTGAGGGTTGGTTTGAGGGGAGCAGGTAGGCCCGTTACTCGGTGGGTGCTGTGACGGGCTCGGCCACGGCGGGGCGCTGCTGGCCCATGAATGCTGTCCTAAACACACCCTTCGCAGCGGTGATTAATTGACGTCTAGACAAAATTGAACTCGACGTCAGAGTTCTTGCGATTTTCCATTATCCTCCGACTAAGCAATGTATGTTCATTAACACGTCTTTAGTCTGTAAACTGGATGGTTTGAAGGAACTGTCGCTTAATGCATTGTTAAAGTCGATAGTTGAAAATGATGGAGAAAATAGAAAAACATGGGAAATATGGAAAGGGAAATATTGTTTCTGTTGATCACAAACTCGTTTTATATGTTAAGCCTTCTAACATAGTTATTAGAAATCCGATACCAGATCCTTCTGGCAACGTTGGAGTTTTTCCATGCTGGTGGTTAAAAATGGTCTACACAAGTAAACGCATTAAACTTGTATTATTTAGAATAATAGTTCTATATCATATTAGTTATATTATAGTAGTATTATATCTTTTCATAAGTTGTATTTCTTATCAACTATTAACCCGACAAAATCTGTCTCATGGAATTGGGGTCGTTCTTGGGGACGCAATCTCTCCACATCTGCACGCCAGATAAACATTTGGACTAGAACATCATACAACTGCAGTCTTATAAAACCCTACATTTTCCAGTAGCGTTTGCGCCAAATCAAATGGTGAATCACTGAGAATCCATGTCCAACCATTGCGTAAAAGAAGGCCACTTGGAGAGGGGGGGTCTCCCGGAGAGCTCTATCACTTCCAGACAATAGAAAAACCGCTCAGCATCCTCCACCTCTGCTTTACACCCCAAACTCAAACCACATCAATGTTGGAAAGTGGGTCCTACTCACCGTCATCCTCCTCCTGACCTCTCGCCAAAAGCACTGCTGCGCTCAGCAACAGCGCTAACCGAATATCCACAAAGCTGAACATGTCTAAATATTAGACATGTAGACTCTTTGAGGCAAGGGGAATCCTGTTTTTCTCAGACGCCACTCATACAAGTTCGGGTCCGGTCTGTGTAACTCCAATCCAGACCCTAGCAGAAACTCCCAACTGCCTAAACAAATGAGCAAGCATGGCTTTTATATGCCAAAAGTTTTGGGGAGGTCCCGACAACGAGCAGATAAGTTCAACATGTCCAAGTCGTAGTCCCTCCTTCGCAGTTCAGCGGGGCCGCCTTAAAAACATTTAAAACAAGTTGCTGTTTTAACTTTTAACGTGGATGTTCAGTCGTCGCCAGAGTGTCGGACGCGCTGCGTTTGGATGCGCGCTGCGTTATGGTCTTGGCTGCCGGTGGATTTTCTGAAACACTAACTTTTTTTAGCGGTGGTAAACGCGTCGCTCTCATCGCGTTCCTTTAACGGCGCTGCGAGTTTCTTTTTATGTTGTATTGGACAATGGATGAATCACTAATGATTTGCGTCGTTGCACTGTTCGCGTTTATTGAGAAAGTTGCATTTTGTAACGCCACTGTGCGAATGGGGATTAGTTTCGTGTTATTTCGGTGGTTGTTTTATGTTGTGACTATGCTTACATTTGTTTAAGTTAAGAACACAGCACAACTATGAAGTATGGTCAAGCTAAATGTAGCATTTGCAGACATGTTTTATATGTGTTTTAGTTAATAGTTATTTTGTATGTGTTTTACACACTCGTACATGGTTGGTTGTAGGTAAGAATAAACAATGTAACACTATCGTTTTTGGATTGACTGTCTTGCTGATGAGCCTGCCTATGGATCTGAATGTGGTTGTTGCTTGCACTTGTGAACATGCTTGTCCAATAAAGGAGATCATTTTTCAATCATATCTTGCCTACATGTTGTGTAAAACCAACGCACCTCTCGCTACACTACAACCCTGAGGTCTGAGGAGTTAACAGAAGCATGAGTCATATCTTCTGAACATAGGATAATACCATAACATATCGCAGTGAACACTCTGTTAAACAGACAAGTGTGAGTGAAAATACAATGGATGAGACAAAGAGTTTAACAACATGCACACAAATCCTTCATTAGACCTTAAATACCTCAAACAAACTAACTATGTTCCTCCTATCTCTCTGGTGTTTCACAGAGAGAGAGCGAGAGAGAGAGAGAGAGGGAGATAGAAGGAGAGAGAGAAAGAGGGAGAGAGAGATAGAGGGAGATAGAAGGAGAGAGAGAGAGATAGAGAGAGATAGAAGGAGAGAGAGATGTTGGCAGGTTCTCAAAGCCCTCTGGCTGCATTGTGGACACGTTGCAACCTTCATGTCATGTTGTAGACCTGGCTGACCCGTCTTTGTCTCACACTCAACCTCCCAGGGCTCCAAGTGGTACTCGTACTAGTAGTACTAGTACTAGTACTAGTCATTTTTGTAGTAGCACACGTTTTTACGTATATAAAATAGGTACAAAGGGAGAAGAGAATAATATAATGAAGAATGAAACCAAAAAGGAAAGGAGTGAAGGCTTCGTTAGGACTGAGGTAAATATTCAGATGACTTAGAGGCTGTAGTTCAGGTAGGTTAGGGACTAGTCATCTGTGTGCTATTCTCGCACAGATGTTTGCGATGGACCGACGATTATAATATTATTGATTCTAATGTGATCATGGTCACCTTGCAGGTTTGGCCTGGATGGTCTAGATCCAGGAGACTCCAGGGGTGAGCTGACTTCACACCCATGGGAAGTATAACGCATGCATAAGTCCAGACCCGAGACGTACGACCAGTCTCACTTCACTTGTTGTGTCTCGGCTGATGGGTGGACTCATTTTCTTCTAATGACAAAGCGAAATGAATGGTTTCCAAGGCAACCGTGTGGTCAGCGGTGGCGTCCAGCGCCAAGCGGGGATTTTTCTGCTGGTTGTTTGCGTGTCGTTTAGCGCCTGCTGCAGCAGGCATGCAGCTGATGACCTGCGACGCGCTGCCTCTCTCTGGTGTCTCTCTGGTGTCTCTCTGGTGTCTCTCTGGTGTCTCTCTGGTGTCTCATTAATGTCCTACAGGTCACAGTAAAGCAGGTGTGTCAGATGTAAGGCCACAGCATCATAACAAGCAGACAAGAGACCGTTGCTCTCTCCCTCTCTCCCTCTCCTTGTCTCTCTCTCTCCCTCTCTCCCTCTCCTTGTCTCTCTCTCTCCCTGTTTCCTCTTTGAATCTGAGATGGAAGAACAGTGCTGCAGCGTATTAGGAGGAGATACATGTCCAACTTGAAACATGAAACGTCCTCTGGAGTGGATTGAAAAAAGGTCCCAAACTCTGCAGTAATGAACAATATTGCAATACTATTCAATACTATTGTAAATAATTCGAAAATCATTCTCAACAGATTGCATTATTTTCTGAGCATCTAGTGCAGTATTTCTAGTAGAAATGTTGGTTTATATTGAACCTTGTGTCACTATTCACACACTAACATTAAACATTAAAATGTGCAACTTGACCATCTGAGTGTTGTTAACTGCGTATTGCACACATGCATGCACCATAGAGTCGGAGGCATGCGTACCACCATGTCTACCTGAATTACTTTCAGGTGGCAAAATGCACAAAGAAGTGTTTGTTGCCAAGTGGAGCTCGAGGCTTTAACGTAAGACCACCAGATGATCAACTAACTGATAGTAATGGACCAGCCCCTGCCACGAGCTCAACGTACTTTCCTTAGCAAGAGTGAAGTCAATCAAAGTCTACACTAAATGTAATCGTCTATCTGTCATCGGACAGACAACGTTTAGGAGAAGGACACACCACTGATGAAGTGGTGCTGAAGCAGACTGGAGGGTGAGGGGCGGTTCAGGATGTTGTCTCCTGGACCAAGCCACTCATCCCCTGCACGAGTCCACCGAGTTCAGACTCCTGGTTTTGTGTGTTGAAGTAAAGGGTGGCTCCCAGACAGGACTCGAGGGAACCTTAAACATATGAATTGTATTCGCTTCTTGGTTGAGCTCTGAGCTACAGAACATGCTATTGGCCATCAAACCACAAACATCGATATCTGTACCAGGGACAGTGTTACCGTAGTAACGACGAGGCTGACCTAACGCTTATTGATGTGATGCCTCATTGGACGATCCATGTAAAGGGTAACCTCATTGGCTGTGTCCAGAGGGACCTCCGGGTTCAGGGCCTTGATAGGCTGATCAGCCATAGCTCCTCTGTACCTGATCCAACTGATAACAAGTGTTTTCCTCAATGAAAACCAATAAATGGAGTTTTGGCAGTTTGGTCTTTGATGGACCACATGTCTTTTTTACAAGGCCATCCTTGCTATTAAGTTGGTGGTTCGAAACTCAAAAGTGAATTTTATAAGGAAGGGACATCCAAGTGTTTAGTTGTCCTGTGCAGTTTGTTTTAATGTTGCTGCAGAGACAGTGGGGCATCTTTTCCTGACGTAGGTATCGATGCAAGGTTTACCCCAGTGGTGTTCAGCCTTTTGAACTGTTATTAAAGTTGTGTGCATTCCCCACCAGGCCTGTGAGCTACAGCCAGCAAGACCGCCTCTGCCTGGCTCTGTCCACGTGTTTCTACTTGTAGGACGTTGAGCTTCTGCTGAAGTGCTCCAAAACCTCCTAACGCCAAGAGTTTTCTCCTCCTCTCTCCGTTCCCTGTTCTGTCTCCGTCTCTCTTTATCTAGCTAGCGCTCCTTATTCCTATCTCTGTCTGACAAACGCACACATGCACTAATCACACACACAGACTGTTGTTTTTACTCTCTCTTGCCCATCTGTCTTTTGTGTTTTCTCACTTGTTTCCTTTAATAACGGCCTCTGAAACATTCCCTTTTAAACATCTCCAGACCAGGCAGTATGTTTACACCTCAACTTTTTCACATGACAGACCGAATAAGTGGAGGTGGTCTCCGGTGTTATTATTATTACCATGGTTACCGGCTATTATGACTCCAGTCAATTACTGCCAATTACACCTGAGAGCGGATATTTGATGCTAACATGTCTCCTAGCATGTCTCCTATCATGTCTCCTAGCATGTCTATTATATAACCCTATATAACTATTATATAACCCCACCTGTTGTGGGCAAATGACAGGGCACCCGAAAATTGTACACTATTTATTTTAATTAATATTTATTTTATACATTTAAACTGAATTAAGTTATGGAAAGTTTAATTCTACACATAATGCCAGAGTCCAATATTCCAATATTCACCATGAATTAATGTGAATTAATTTAGCAGGAAATCTTATTTTAACATAAGCAAGTTACAAAATAGTCCTGTGCTAGCTACAGTCTGCCCCACGTGTACAAACAGGCTACAATGGCCGTCCACAACAGTCAATTATGAGAATATTCAAACTGTATGTTATCCTCACAAGAGTTTATCCCAACGTGAACTGCGAGAATAAAGCGAAGAGAGAAAAACCCGGGAGAGATTTCTATGCTAACTTGTGGGTTAGCTGTGAATTACAGGGTGGCTGTAGCTCGTGAAGCTAGCCAGCTGAACTGCAATCATCCTCCTAAATCCCTCTGGGTTTTGTTCTTTGTCTCTGGGCTCGGTCTGCTTCTTCTTGCTGTCTGAGCGTCACACTAGTCATTTACTTTCAGACTGTTCACTTTTATTCCTCTTTGGGTGTTGCTCACATTGTTTAAATGTCACTGTAGGCGCATAACTAGGACTGTTTGGAGCCCGTAATGGTGTATAATAGAAGTGGACACCCACCACTTAATATACTGGGCCATTAGCAGAGACCAGGAGATAAGGACACTCTGCCAGGTCTGCAGACCTCATGCTAACCTCGTTTATGGAAGAAAATGTAATGTGAAAGTATGGGAGTTGTAGTGAAATACTTCTGTCTGGTGACCGTCCACCTGTCCAGTTATCTTGGTCAGCTTAAAGGAGCCCACCAGAGTCGTTGTTCTTACAAGATCTCTCCTCTCCGCCATGTCCCATTGGTCAAAAAATGCTTCAGGCTTGCTCTGATTGGACGGAGGAGAACCAAGATGCAGTCTGAACCCTCCGGTCACAGAGGGAGTTGCTATCTTGGTTCCTTGGTTGGAACGGAGGAAGAGGTGGACTTTAATTCAGAGGAACATGAATAACAGGTGAATTCATGGCAGCTGGATGCTTGCTGTGACATGACTGAGGTTTTGCTCCGTGAACAACATGAAGCTCCTGTGTTGCTTTGGAGCACGAGGAAACATACAGGAAGAAACCCAAGACCGCCTCACTACCCCACCCACAGCACCGCTACATGCCTCCCCCTTAGGGCGGAGATGAAAACAGCCCAGGAACACCACCCACCCCTCCTCCAAGCCCACCCCAGTAAAATACACCACCTTCATCATGGCATGGTGGGCATTTAAACGGTCAGTCTGACGGTGATGACAAACGGTAAACTGTCTCTCCTGAAGGTTCAGGTTAGTTACGACAGTAGAGATGGAGGCAGAGTCAGATGTTCCAAACGGAGGAAGACCGGACGCAGAGAAGCTGTTCTTCTCTTTCTCTTCTATCTCTGTCTTCTTGCTCTTTTCTGCCTGCATCTGGTCTCTCTCTGAGCACCACCCCCTTCTTCCTCCTCCACTTCCATCTCTCCATCCCTCCCTCTCTTTGTCTCCCTCTGCTCTCCTTCCTCCCATCCTCCACCCCCTCCTCCACCTCGCAGAGCAGACATCCAGTCAGACGGAGAGGGAGAGAGAGAGAGAGAGAGAGAGAGAGTGAGAGAGAGTGGAAAATATGACTGAATTCTTCCCTTCCCCGATAATGTACTGGCCTGCTGGCAGGCATGACACCACTAAACACAGGGAAAGGCTAAGCAAGAGAGAGAGAGAGAGAGAGAGAGAGAGAGAGAGAGCGGAGGGGGGAGGAGAGAGAGAGAGAGAGCAGAGGGGGAGGAGAGAGAGAGAGAGAGAGAGAGAGAGAGAGAGCAGAGGGGGGAGGAGAGAGAGCACCAGCTAGTGAGACGGTCTTGTTTTCTCCTTCCCAACCTATTCCCTAAATAAATGTCTGAAACTAAAGTCTAACTGTGTAACTTCACGCCATTCCCACATAATCCAGCAGTAGCTCTACTGTCCAGGAGTAGCTGAATGTAAACAGGGCCCTAAATGCTCTGCCCCTCATGTGATGATGTCCATGTTTGATGAGGCTCATGTTATTGTCAGAGCAGCAGAGAGCCTTGTAGGTATCATGTTTCCCAGCCCTGTGAGTCTCCAGCTGAGGGAGAAACTATTGTGATGGAGGCGGGGGGAGAGGGGGGGGGATGGAGTTTAGATGGAACATTCCTTACTCGACGAGGACAGAAAACCAGGGGGTGCAGCCGATAGGAGGAGCCGAAGCGTTTCTGTATTTCCTTGACACGTGTTCCCGAACCAGTCATCCTGGCTCAGTAAATACACAACCCACGATGCCACCAGAACCAGAACCAGGACCGTTTCTTTTAGGAAACGTGTCCACTTTCCACAGTGACTCCAGTGAGTCCAGTGGTTCCAGTGAAGCGTCGTGTCTAGAAGGTCTACCCTCTGCTGAGGAGCCTTCTCCCTGTTCCACTCTGAACATAACTGACCTGGCAGTTTGTTGGGGCCTGTCGGCCGTCCAGAACAACATCTGGGGAAGGCTGAGCTCCTTCTTTTTTTCTCCTCTTTTCTTCCCTTGTTGTACTTCTCTCTCGCTGTTATATTATTCTCTGGCTCCTTGTCTTCTCGTTCAAGTCTTGTCAGTTGTGCTTTGAAAGGTACGAAGCACGAAGCGTTTGGCTAACGCTTGGTGACGTCAGTCTGAAGGACATTGGAAGTCACAACGAAGTCTAAAAGACTTTCCAGGAGGCAGCAGAAGTAACCAAAGTCTG
>OMNS01031149.1:0-10976 GCA_900303225.1 Laemonema laureysi | reverse complement strand
CGACGTTGCCGTCATCTCCATGGCGACGGCGCCCGCGGAGACCTGGTGGTCCTGGTCGTCCTCTTGCGGTGGTGGCAGTGGGTGCGGTGGTCCTCCCATCGCGGTGTGGTCCATGATGGTGGTGTTGGTGGTGGTGGTGCCGTCCAGGTAGTCTTGGTCGGTGGTGGTGGAGGTGGTGATGGTGTCCAGGTAGTCTTGGTCGGTGGTGGCTGGGTCGCCGTCAACACCACCACCACCACCACCACCACCCTCCTCCTCCTCCACCTCCTTTGGCTGACCGTTGAGGATGCTCTCTGGGGTTGGATGGGGGGTCAGGGGCACCTCGCTGGCTTCCAGCTGGCAACATGAATTGAAACATTTATTAGATTCATTATAAGGTATATGTTGACGCCGTCTACAGGTGATCCAATTACTTATTTATGGCTAATGTACGGCAATGAAGAAGAAGGGATTCACCCTGAGTGGCCTTCGAGTTTTAAGGGCAGTAGATTTAAAGTCAACCTTTTCGTTTGTGTTTGTGTAAAAATATAACAAAGGGACACAGTTTTGTATACAGAAAAAGGTCAAACATAAGTCTAACGCTGAAGGCCACGGTCTACAATGGTTAGAATATCAGAAGAATGACTCCATTACCAACGATAGCCGATGAGTTGAGTCAAGACGATATCGATTATGACGACCGTTAAAGAAAAGCTCTCAGGTTATTCTGCCTGTCAGGGATCAGACATTTTGGCAACTGTAGCTGAGCACTTGGAAAACAATATAGAATTTATCGATTTTTAATAAGCAGTTTGGTGTCAGAATACCACCTGTACATTATATATAACACGTAGCAACAAATGCAAGCACATGTCGGAATCAGTAAATGACCCACGAGTTGAATTTGACCAAACTTTGCCTCAACCAAGCCCATTCCGGTCGGGCGACAATAACGAACACGCTGCAACTTTCTGCTGTCGTCCTCTTAACTTTGCAATCTCAAACGCTGCGCAACCTTGACTGCTCTTCATCTCCTTCACCTGTTTCCTGCAATCCAGCAAAACAGACCGCCCTGTTTCCTTTATTCGCAGAGGACCCGGAGGGGCCCAGCTCCTGCAGCCACCATGAGAAGATAGCTTATATCGCCTCCAGGAAACTCATTTTGTCTGTGGACCTGACCCTGCACTTCATGCGCTCATAAATAATAATGTGGGATTGACAGAGCCTGTCATCCTGCCTTCCATCCTCCCTCAGTGTGCCGTCTGTCTAACTTTAACTATATGGGGGAACGCGTTTTGTGCAGCGCTGTGAAAAGCCGGATTCGAGAGACAACGTCGATGATGTTATAAAATGTCAAATGAGATTCTAGAGAGATTAGTTGCTGCTGGACAAGTGCCTTAGAGTGCGATATAACTTTTAGGCCCTGAAATGATGATGTATTGCATGTACAAGTATTGTATATACTATATATAGAGAGAGAGTCTAAGGAGCCTCAAGTACTCAACTAAAGAACTTAAAATAAAAGTTGTTCGTAGAAATTGTATAATAGTATATCCCAGTGAATGTGGGCACTAGAGCCTTAGAATTTGTTGTAATTTACTTAACATTAAATGAAGAAAAGCATGGCAGTGACGTGTGCATTAGCAAACATATATCGCTCACAGATAATGCATTAAACACTGACTTATGGTTTCCTCATACATATGAGTACACATCAATGAACCACTGCCCTCAAGTCACCACATTGGTGCGCATACTTTTTTTTAGAGGAAGTCGATACTTGACACCTGTTTGAACAAACACCTGACGCAGTTTGCGCTTTGAATGGAAACCAACACCGTTTGCCTTCCTGTCACTCGGAATGTTAACACATATCAACTATTAGTCCTCACGCCGGGATAGTTTCAGGCCAACGTCTAGGAGTCCATTATTAAAATGAGTGACTCATAAAAAAATATATAAAAACAAAGAAAATATCACTCTCATTACCTTAACGTGTCCTTGTTTCACCTCCCCGTACTGGACGTGCTTCCTAAGATGGTTGCAGATGGCTCGCAAGGTAGGGTGCACCTCGACACAGAAGTTACACCTGAAGCCTATGGGTGCTTTGTTTACAGGGCTCTCCTTTAAAGGAAAAGGTAAGCAACATTGTGAATAAAGCCTCGTTGTCCTCCACATTCCCCTGTAATACGTTTATTGCAAATTCACAAATGTATTAAGCAGCATATTTCTATTCCTCTATTATTTTACCGGAGAAGAAGCTTCAAAACTAATTTCATTCAATTCTCAGAAGTCTCATAACTTACCTTCTCAGACTTCACTTCGGCCAACTCCAAGGCTTTCTGTTTGCTGAGAAGCTGTCGCCTTCGTTCCTGCCTCATGGCCCTCTTCTGGAAGTCGTCATTGTGGTCTATTATGTGCTTAGCCAAAACGGGCAGCGCCAGAAACTTCAGCTCACAGTGAGAGCACTGATACAACTCAGAACCGTCTTCGCTGGGATTCGACCGGAAGTCCCTCTTCAGGTCACTGCTGTGGTGATCGTTGTAATGCATAGAGAGTTGCTCGATTGTCCCGAAGGACAACCGGCAGCATTTGAGACACTTGAAGGGCAGCCATTCAACCTCACTGTTCTGGTGATCGGATTCAGGTTGGACCTCAAACTCTTCCTTGGGCTCCTCCACCTCTGCCATCTCTGGGGTCTTCTCGGGGTCTTTGGCGTAGATAACGGTGAAGTAGCGGCCGAGTTTACTGGAGTGCTGCTTCTTAGGGAAGACGCCCGGGTGGCGCTTGATGTAGTGCGAGACGATGCTCTTCCTGCTGAACGCCTGGAAGCTGCAGAGGGAACACTTCCTGCTCTCCACCGCCAACCGCAGGTCTTCAGACATCTCGGTGGTTTCCTTCTCTGGCGCCATCACCTTGACGGGCTTATCGCTTATCGTCTTGGAAGCGGCCAGACAGTGGGTGTAATAGGCGTCGATGTCGTGGCGCTTCTGGTAGTGAGCCGCCAGGCCCTTGCGTATAGGGTTCGTGTATGAACACAGTGCACATTTAAAGACGTTGTTTTTGCCCTCCGGCTGTGCTCGGACGTTGTTGTGTTTTATGCGGTAGTGTCGTGCAATGCCTTTCCGGGTTGAGCAGAAGTATTTGCACAGCTGACACTTGAAGATGGCATGTTTTTCTGTCTTAGGAAGTTCAAATTCGCTGACCTCCAGTCCTTCCGGGGCTGTGGATATGTGGCTGACACTGCACTCTGCTACTGGTTCGGTTTCTTTGCTGGTTGAGAAGGTTGTGAAAGTATGGGGGAACATGTCGGCGGCTGGTTGATTGTGATACTTCTCATAGTGGATCTTTAGTTTCTCCAAAGTCCCATGCGTATAAGTGCACATTTTGCACCTGTATGCTCCATAGCCTTGCCTCTGAGTTTTACACTTGTCCTCTCCCTCGTTTAGATCAGTGATGTGCTCTATGTCGTCGGCAAAGTCCTCTGCTGTGACTTTCACCAACGGATGGCGTTTCTGATAGTGAGTCAGAACGCCATGGATGCGAGAGTTCACGTACGGGCAGTGACGGCACTTGTACACCGAACTGGGGTTGATGTCTGCCTCCTGAGCAAAATCTGCAGCTTTAACTTTCATGCCTGGATGTTTCTTCCCATAGTGGGTAAGGAGGCCGTGCAGGCTGTTATATTCTGAGAGACATACGGTGCACTGATAAGGATTGTTTGAAATGCAGAGGCGTGGATGTGTAGGATGAGAGATGGTTTCTTGAAGTGGTGAAGCGATGATCAAGGCTCCGTCGTCTTCAGACTGGCCGCTGGAAGGTGCGTGTTCATTGACCAATTGCTGGAGGATTTTATCCGTTGTGATATTCCCTTTGATCATATCCAGAATCACAGATTCGTCTGCTTTGATGGCCCACGGGTGAACCGCTTGGTAGTGATTGGTGATGTCCCAAATGGTACAGGCCTCAAAGGCGCACTCTTGGCATCGGAAGTGCTTGTTCTCCAGGTTGTTTGCTCCTTGCTGCGTGGTCTCTGGTCCAGCCCAAAGCTTGCTGGCCATGTACGTATAGTCCACATTGTGCTCCGGGTGGCGTCTTTGGTAGTGCAGCAGAAGGCCCTGGGGTTCGGCGTGGGAGTAGATGCACCACTCGCAGTGATACCCCGCCTCTAGGATGCCATCTTGATAGGCCCAATGCAATATGGTCATCGCCGTAGCCTTCACAGTAGGGTGCTCTTTCTTGAGATGCTTCTTTAAGGCGTACACGTAAGGGGATGTGTATGGACAGTGTCTGCACAAGAGAGACCGGAGCTCATTGGAACTCTCCGGGTCCACGGTGGCTTGTGGGATGGCGGTTGCTACAGTGCCCGACTGAACCATCTGAGCCCGCTCGCGCTGACTCCGTACCACGGCGGTGTGGCGGCGCACAAGGTCCGCGTTGGCCTTGGCATCCCGATGCTTTTTCTGGTAGTGAATTAGCACTCCTTTAACAGTCCGGTTGCCGTAGTCACAGTGTTGACAAAAGAAGAGCATCTCCGCTTTGCCCTTTTCACCGTTCCCGATTTTAGGGCTTGAAGATCCGTCGTAGCCGTTGTTTTGAAATGGCTTTGAAAACTGCTTTGGAGTTGCAATTTGCAAATCGTCGATTAATTTAATTAAGCTGGGAGTGGGAGCTCCATGTTTGATATACTTTGCGGTCACTTTTACTTCTGGATGTCTCTTCTGATAATGGACAAGGACCCCCACAACAGATCTGTTGCTATAGACACAGTGTTTACAATAGTAGATATCTTCATCAGTTCCATATGTCGTGGCACTTGAAGACTTTGAAGGTGTGGCAACACTAAATGAAGAGTTGGCAGCTGGTGATTGGGGTTTATCCGTCGAGATGATCTTCATGGTTTTTTGGATACGGAAATAAGAGGCCTTTTGTTCTGGGTGTTTCTTCTGGTAGTGGACCAAAACAGAGTGCATGTTGGGGCTAGCGAAGGAACATACATCACAGTCATAGACAACCACATTACCACCCATAGCTTCTTTCAGAGACTCCGAGTCAACACTAGCTTCAGGAGTCTTGGAGGGCGTTTTCAGGGCTGGGCTTGAGGAAGATCTGGGAGTAGAGGTGGCAGAGGAGAAGTTCTTGGGGCCGGAGTTTAATATTTCCCGTAGTGTTTGAGATTCACCAGTCTTGTGAGATTGCTCAACTACGTAGCTGGAGAAGATCATGGCATTGTTAATTTTCACCGTGGGATGCATTCTTTGGTAATGGGGCATGAGGCTTCTAACATTGGGGCTAGTATATGCACAGAAGCGGCACATGTAAACAAGGTTTGGCTGGTTAAAGTTGAGCACATTGCTAGCTTCTGGATGGTGATCCATGTAGTGTTGGTGTAGATCGTTATAATTGGTGTATTCAATGTAGCACTCCAGGCAGCGGAAGACAGCGCTCTGGTCCTCGGGATCCAGGATGTACTTAAAGCTGAACTTGATGTAAGGGTGCATTCTCTGGTAGTGTGTGCTTACACTGCGGGCAGACTTGTTATGGTAATCACAGTGTTTACAGTAAAAACGAACCGCACCGGGCTCTTCTGAATATTCAGCATTTTCTTGGAAAGTGTCTCTACTGTCCTGGTTGCAATGGTCCTGGAGCTCAGCAAGATCCCCGGATATGTTTTCGCTATCATCGGAGAGGGTTAATGAAATGGGGATGTTATGTGGTTTGGACTTGGGGTTGCTTTTCCTTTTACCTACTCTGCCACCCAGATTAGTTGATTCTCTTACATGAAATTGCTGAATGTTATAAGTGAAGACAGGATTTTTATGTTCCCGGTTACTACCCTCGTAATCATCAATGCCGTGAATTCCACCTCCATCCTCATCTTCGAGTTCATCAAGATTTATAATCATATCCTGTTGGCTTTGACTAATCTTACTCTGAAGATTGCTAGCAATTTCGTCAATTCTTGTTCTTTTCTTTACCGAGGACAAATCTAACGGCAGGTCGTTAATAGACTTCCTTGCCCTTTTCCCTGTAGCTGGGGTTTTTTTGGTGGAAGGCCCGAGAATGGAAGTCTGTGTTTTTTGCAAAAAGATGGGTGAGCTTTCAACTTCGGTATCCGGCTGGTCAGCTGAGGTCTCTTCATATGCTGTCGTCTGTACATCATCACAGTAGGAGTGCTTATGCTGCTGATGGACCCTGAGGCCTTTCAGTGTGGTGGTGGAGAAACTGCAGAGGGAGCATCGGTGTGGATTCTGATGGTCATTCGCTGCACTTGACCTTTTTCCGTTGACTTTAGCACTAACATTTCCCCCATTAACTGACTCTGTAGCAGATTCATTTTGTGGTTCTGGGCTGTCAGTTAGGTCCATGGTGTCCACGTCTGAACCACTGTGGCTCTGCTTGTGTGTGCCTAACTTTAGAGCGCTTGTACAAATAAAGGGACATTTATCACATTTATAAACAGTGGTTTTACCAGAAAAGTGGATGTTTTCAATGTGGCGGGAAATGCTTCGCCTATGCATGGTAAGGAAAGAGCAGAATGGACATTGGAAGCGGTTCATGAGCTTTCTGAATTGCACCCCTTTTGTCTCCAGTACCTTGTTGTCCTCCTCGGTCAACAGTTCCTTCACATCAGCTGACAAGGTCCCGGTGTAACTTGGATCGTCAATGTCAACCAACTCCTCGTCGTCTTCCTCCATGCTACTCCTAGAGTCTTCCTCATTCGGCAAACTGGCGTCCGTCTCGAGGACAGGATTACAATTTGGATCCGCCATGGGAAACCTCTTTGACAAAATGGACGACCCTGTGCTGTTGGGCGTCACGGCATTCAGTTGCGCGTATTGAAACACTGATGCGTTGTCGTCCGGCTTTCCTGTGGCGTTTTCTGGGGTGACTCTACCTGTAGAACCGTCTCTTCCACTTGCGTCGCTGAAGGTTATGTTCGACCTAGCAGGACTTCTGGGGGAGGAAGGGGAATCCGGCTTGGAAGAGATCGCCTCACCTTCGAGTTCCTCAACGGAAGAAACAATCTTTACCTTGTCGCTGTGTTCCTTCGCCACGTGATCTGTCCAGCTGTCCTTCTCGTCGGTCTGAAAGTCACACCACTCGCAAGCAAAAGTGCCGCGGAGGAATCCACTGGCCGAGAGGGATTCGTCTCCCGCGTCCGCGTCGTTTGACTGATCTTCGGCTCCTTCAGAAGGAACTTGATGATACATTATTTGGTGTTTTATGATACGTGCTTTGCGTGGGGATTTGTATGTGCAATATTGGCAGGAGTACACCTTTGAATGGTCATTGTGCGTTATGACCGTGTAGCTGGGATGCTTCAATGTCTCGCAGGAATTGTTGGCCTCTGACTCGTCGTCTTTGATGTTATGGACCTTTTTGGTATGATTCTTTAAAAAGGATTTAGATCTGAAGTAGCGCACGCAGAACTTGCACTGGTAAAAGGACAGCGTGGATTCAGACGTCTCTTTTTGTCTGGGGCTCTCCGAATTTGGACCTGAAATGGAATAAGAATATTGTTTAGACATCGAAGAAAAGAATATTAATGAACTATCACTTATAATATAATACAGTTATCATACTCATTCCAGGTTGAGAGGACGCAGAATCCTTGTCACTCTTGACGTCGGGTTCTTTGTCTTCCTCCTCCTCATCGTCGTCGTCATCATCCTCTTCCCCGTCGTCCTCTTTTGGAGATTCAGATTCATCAGCATCGGCGGGCTGCAGGAAGGCCGTGTGTACTTCCTGGATGTGGATCTTCAAGTCATCGTATGACTCGGCGTGGAAGTCGCAGCCGTCACACTGCAGGACCTCCATGGTTACGGAGACGGGGCACTCCCTGGAAAATCAGGGAAACCTAGAGGAGACGACAAGATGAAACAGAAAGGAGATTTAGTTTTAGCTTTGGAGATCATTTAAGCACGTGGCTGCCATGGGCATGTGGCTGATGGCAGGATGGTTACTGGAAAATAAAGATGTAATGTCATGTGTGATGCTAAGCCTTCTACCATACACTGTACATCTGTCAATATACCTGGACAGGTGTATGTGTCCATATAACATCTCATCCTTTTTTTCCTCTGGCAAACAGGCAGTAAGTGTTGGTTCATGGAATCGCACCAAAAACGGGACATTTGTGGATAATTCTATGATTAAAATGCACTTCAAATGAAAGTGGATTTTAAGTGTGATTTTAATGTTCCTTTATTCAGAACGGTAAGATTCTATTTTTGTGTAAGTGTAACATCATCATCATCGTCATCATCATCATCATCTTCATCACCATCATCTGTAAGAAAAAAAATGAGAACTAGGAGGGATTACTGCTTTGCTTGCTCCACTTTCCACATTACCTTTGGATAAGCAGCAGCTGGGAAGCCAGCTCCACATCCTAGTATTTTACACAACATACTGACAGACTCCTCTGTCAGACTGTATTAACTGCTCTCAAAGAAGAAAATTGAATGAAACGCCAGAGAGAGAGAGAGCGAGAGAGATATGAAGGCTTCATGTCTCCGAGCTATCCTGCATCTTTGACATGGTAGGAAAACAACAACAACACAACGAGACGATAACACAATCGTTTCACAGCTCTTTCATTCGGCCGTGTTATCCATGTCATCCTTTAACGTAAACTAGTGTATGGAGGTAAGGCCTGGTTGTTATTTCCCTCACAAAATCGCATTTGTGAGCCTGAAAATCCTTCCGTTTGCTGTGATGAGCATATTAACCGATAACCTCACTCAGGATCCAAGATGGTAGCCCGACGACCTCATCGAAGGGGGTCTTGGGTGTCTTAATCACTGCCCGAACAAAACAAAAGCAAATATTAGGCCCCGGTCATCAATGTGAACAAAGTCGTATTCGTAGATGAAACAGACGGCGTAGCAAATGTCTCAGACCCCCAAAAAAGGGGGAAACAGGGGCTCTTCATCAAGCGGCTTTGGCTTTATTCCTCGTCCATCCCCTTTTGTCGAAAAACACAGCATGACACTTTTCATTTCAACATGACTGATTAGCATTCAAAATAGCGCCGGCTTGATGGACTATTCCCAGGGAGAACAGAGACTGCTTAAAAGCAAAGAATTTCGTTTATAAAACATCCCTTTTTCATTTGCCAAAAGAGGACTCGTGTTTCGTTCTTTCAGGAAAACAGAGTAATAGGCCTACCTTGCATGAATAAAGGAGGATTACTCACACTACAAGCATGACCCTTCAACACACTTCACGCAATCGTTCAGTCTTCAGCAAAAGAAAAGAAAAATGTTCCACATCATAACATTATGCAGGCCACTGTTTGTGTGTGTGGAGAATCTGACCAACCATAATCTTCTCTCTACACATCTGACTCTTTTCACGTTTGCAAAAGGTCCTGTAATGGAAAACCAATGTAAAGATCTTACAGGTCAATACATGTAGTAATGTCCAATTATATATGTAAATTCCAACAGATAAAGGTTTTCCCATTTAATGTATAGATTATGGGCTTCATACATCTATAGGTAAACAGACAGAACATCGCAATTAGGTTACCTTCAATCACAGCACTGTTTGTGTTGATTTAGTATTATGGATGGTGTTATTATGCATAATATTTACATGAGCTACTGTTGTAGTATTTAAGGTAACAAGGCCACCCACCACCAGACCCAACTTCCTAACCGGAGGTCGATTACACACAGGGCCGGCATGAGATGCCAGCGAGTCCCCAGAGCAGCCGGGAGACCCATTGTTGCCTCGCCTCGGGTTACAGCCTCACCAGGGGCCCCACCCTGCTCCATGGACAGTTTATCTCTACTTTGAACAAAGTTGCACTCTAATGCCGGGCTTCTTGACATGGATACCAAGGGAATCCCGGAGAAGAAAGGGGAAAAAAACACACTGTCCTACAGAAGAAGAAAAAAAGAAAGCCCTCCACCATCATATTCCTTAAGAGGAGGCTCTGTCTTCTTCAGGGACTTTTTTTGTCTACACGCCTGCAGAGTTAATGGGTGGAGATTGTGTGGCTGCTTTCATCTGCCCAGGCTGAGGCTCTCGCGGACGACCAGTGAGTGAGCTGCTCCAGATCCTCCTCTGAGCCGAGCTTCAAGGGCAGCCATTTTAGAGGCCGGCTCTGTGCTTAGGTGTTCAGCCAGCAGCAGCGCACAACATGGACCCACCGCCCTGATCCTCTTCCTCGCGGACAGGCAGACAGGCAGGCAGTCTGTCACTGGAGAGCTGCAGGCAAGAAAATCTATCTGCCAGATGTACTGTACCCAAGCTCTCTGCCCACACGGCTCAGCAGAGGAAACGGCGGCCGTGCCAACCACGCTTCACCTCGTCCTTTCCATTTTCTGGGCCACGTTATTCATCTACTTAAGGTCTCAAAAACCTTCTTCTTTAATGAAACACCGCGAAGATAAGCAGGGGTAGAGGAACATATGGTGCACATTGGCTTGACAATGTCTCTTGTAATATGTAACAAATGTACTGCACTGAATCATAAAATGACCATGATATGTCATCAGAGATTATGGAACCATGCGAAATCGAAATGCTGTCTTCTCCCCCGAGAGAGAGCAGCGCTACGGCTGCTGTGTTTTCCTCCTGAAAACTCATTCGAGTTGGAGCGTGTGTTTTTGTTTTGGTCTGGTGTGATTCAGTATTGGCAACCCCCGGGTTGCCAGATATGAAATGTTGCGCTGGGCTCATCTCGTGCTCGTGTTCGTCCTCAACAGTGTCCTCAACCTGGCAACACGCGTGAGCTTCTGGGGAGTCTGGGGGAGGAGGGGGGGTGAGTTTGGACTGCAGTACCCCTTTTTAAACGCTCCGTGTCATTGTTACATACAGCACCTTTAACAACCAGAAAAGACCCAAAAAACTATTTTAAGGAACTGCCAAGTCTTCCACAAGAGGTTTCGAGACATGTGAAGCACGCATTAACTTCTTTTTTTTTTTTTTTGCAGAGCTCAAAATACATCTCGCAACCTTGCAGGAGGAGCAGACACGAACAG
>OMNS01031147.1:0-11436 GCA_900303225.1 Laemonema laureysi | reverse complement strand
ATCACATTTAGATTGTCGGGGTAGAGGCAGCTTTTTGAATTTGTTGACATTATGGATTAGACTGAGCAGACATTGTTAACCTATGCCTTAACTCTCAACTCAACGTCAGAAAGAATCCGTGTTTCACAACCAGTGTCTTTAACCACAGTAACTGTCGTAACTTTATATCCAGAATACATATTTAGACTGTGCTGTTAAAGTAATTCAGCATGGGATTTCAACTTGTGTTCATTTGACATTTAAAATAACCATGTTCAATGATGTAGTGTTGTGTGTTGAATAAATGTTAAATCATCTCATGTATTTTGATTTGTGGATTTTGGATTTAAACCTGACCTGTAAAACCTTTAACCTGTAAAACATATTGGGCCTATATGCTCTTGGTGTATCAAATAAATACATGTATAGCCATAGAACTGACATGACGAGTTTAATATATATTTTCACCATCCCCACTAGCTTTTCTTTTCGTTTTGAAGTTGTTTTTTGCCCGATCCTTGCCCTGCACTGCCATCTTGAACCTCAAGGTGGCAGTGCAGGGCAGGCATGTATGGCCGTATGCCACAATATGCCTTTCTACAACAACTGTTAGGTGTTAGTCGGCTATGAAATTAAATAGGGCAAGTTACAATCAAGTCACGTCACGAAACGTATAACTATTTAAACTCGCAATGATAGGTCAATGAACTACAAACATTCAGGAATACATATGAAAGCATGTGGCGTAGCTCACAGTAGGGATAGCAGCGATGTAGCCTACATGACACATTTCCTGAGGCATGCATGGCTCATTTGTTGTGATGTGGGAATAATGAATATATAATATTTAAAACAAAGACAAACACTTTCTCGGCATAACCTATACCACAACAATCAAATGATACGTAGTTTTATTATGGTCCAATGACATTCACTTTTACGGCATGGCTACATTATGATTGTTTAGATCATGTGACGATATTAAAGGGTTATTTAGGTTAGTTGTTTTTATTATTTGAAGAAACCAACTGGTTTCTTCAAATAATATGTCTTTGAGGCAACGTCTGGCTTTATCTTTATGACAATTCACAGAAGAAAACGCATTTTGCCTCGAGATAAAGATTTGGAGGGAAACCAAACCACCCAGAATGTTCTACCTCCATCTTTATCTGTGACTGACCAGGCGCCGACTCACACCCCCAGCGGGTACTCCGCCCAAACTAAAGCAAGTAAGCCACCACACATACCAATCTCTCCCGTGGCTGCCCCTTCATAATACTATAGAGTGATAATTAAAGTCCACCCACACTATATGAAAACAGAATAGCTTGACGATGGTTTCTTAGTTGACTGGGAATATCTCATCACTATTCCATGCTAGCAAATAAAAGTGTCACCATTAATGAAGTGAGAACGCGTACACAATTGTGAGCAATAACATACACCCATAGCCTACCGCATACAGACATACTTCAACTAGTAGGCTACCACACTGACACTGAACATTGTCAGTTTTGTATTGAGAGCGATGAGTGAACAACTACTGTGGTGGCAAATAAAATGCAAAAAAAACCCACAAGCAGAGCAACTACCTACTGTACACATATGGTGTAGTTACAATAGCAACCTACTCATTGAAATTAATGAGTCTCTGCAATACATAATCCAAACCTAGGCATAGAATAACTTCTCTCTCGGAGTGTCCTTGGGGCCTTAATTATGTGCATTAAAGAAAAGATTATACACTTTTTAAAAAGGAATAAGTTGATAGTCTTTTTTTTTTAAATGTATGCGTACAAATAATAAATATCCATGTGTGTGAAATTCTCACAGTTGACCATGTAACCATGGATACATGCATTAAGGGTGGGACTGTCAGGTTAGGATCAGATAAGAGAGGTTTAACCCTTTTTTACTTCGGTCCAGCCCAAATTTCATCATCATATGCTAATGAGCTATAAGCCTTTAAGATCCAAACCCCCGGGGGGCCAAGTTCTAGGGTCTGCAGGACCTAAAGGTTAGCGCACGCTGCAAAGAATGGGCCACTGAGAAAAAATAAACACCAGACATGTCTTCATCCAGAGCGAAGACGAAGCGTACACAGGTAAGAATGCGTGTTCACTATTTTTGTCATCTCGTTGTCGTTCAGCTGGTTTACAACAGTTTAACCACATTTATTTTCTATTTTATTATCTCTTTCCCAGTTTATTTCAGCACACAATCATAATGCAATTAAATTAAAAACTATATATCATTGCAATGGATACTACTACGTCATGTTTTTAAATTGGTTGTATAGTTGATGAATTTTGACCAGCCAACTGCACATGAAGCGCCTCTATGGAAAACATTAATATGTGGGGCTCATGTCTTCCTCTTCACAGGGTATAGGAATAAAGGACACATGGAGAAGCGAGCAAAGGTAGACATTGGTCTTGTGCCCTGGACAGGATATCATCATATACTGTAAGTTCATTAAAGAGACACTACAGTATAGATGATGTACTATCCAGGGTATCATTCTCCGTCTGGGCCCATGGAATGAAATTAACTCCCACAGAGCGGTAGGACCTATGGAGGGAGGCAGGGAAACCGTTACCATTACTGAGTTTTTAGCAATGGTAAGGGTTCCTCTGCCTTTGCTCAAAGTCTTCTGGCTCGAATAACGGACAACCAAGAAGCTTTGCGAAGATCCCTTTAAGTACTGTTAACGGTAGGCCTAATTCATCAACAAAAAAGTTATATTAGGCTAATTAAATAGTATCCCATTTTGTAAGTCATAGGCGCGGCCCCTAGTGGCCATAGTCAAAAATGCATGTAGGGATTTAAATATCTATATTATTTTTATAATAACACAAAAGTAATAATTTATTGTAATTCCTTGCTCTATCATAATAAATATAAAGAGTAAATTATTTGGGTGACTGTGATTATTTTCATTAAACATTGGTTCTGGTCTTATTCCGTGGTATGGTAGCGCTGCGCACCTGACAGGCAAAGGAGGAGAGGTTACGTGCTTCTTCAGCGCATCACCACTCCCACAAACACAGACCTCAGTGCTTAGGTTCAGGTCTTTCAACGGTTCGGTTTTGCGGTTTGTGCGAGTTCGGTTTATTATTCGGGAGATGAAAATGCATCTGGTATCCTGTTTACTAATGTTCGTGGAAACGAAGCCTCTGTTGTACATTTTTTGTGAACCATCAACCATAAAGTTAAAACGCGTCTATGTTGAAAGTGAAATAAAGTTGACATATAAACAAATAAACGCGTCTTTGTTTGGTTTTTAATTTCTTTTAAATAGCCTTTACTGCAGCTTGAATGGCCATTGTGCTATATAGGCTAAATAAACTGGCCTTGGCTATTATTCGCTGCTTCATGTCAGCGGCAACCCTGCGCAGCAGTTAAAAAAAACGTCTTGTGTGAAGATCTTCGCTGTGCAACTGCCTGTCTAATCACGGGGGAGCAGCTGCAGCAGAGAGAGAGAAAGAGAGAGAGGAAATACTCACTACCTCTCCGCCCTTGCTCTCTATCTCTCATCCTTCAGGCCAATGGCGAGTTATTCGTCACGATGCTCTGGACGGAGTTAGCGCCGGGGGAGCGGCGGATGAATCTAATCACCATTATCTGACCCATTTTTAGCATCAGGTTAGCGTTCCATTAAGGGGAGACAATTCCGTCCCCAGGGAGGGCGGCAGAGCTAGGCTTTGGAAGATGAGAGAAAGAGAGAGAAAAAAGAGAGTGCGAGTGAGTGTGTGTGTGTGAGAGAAAGAGAGAGAGAGATGAAGAAGGATAAGGAGTGGAAAAAACCGAATGGGTTGACGGGGATAAAAAAAAAGGAGACTCCGAGAGGAGATGGCTGGAGAGGCGATGGCTGTACTTCAAAGGCGGGGGGGCGCAAAAGAAAAGCAAGGGGGAGGAGGCGGAGGTCGCATTGTGGAGGTTGGGGTGGTGCATCTATTCGAGTGAGCACAACAAACTAACCTCTATATCCGCGCTACATGTTCAATGTGCAAAAACACGCAAAGTAGGCCTACACCACTATAGGCCCTTATTTCGAAGCTTTTCCCGCCCTCCTAAATGTATCATTGAATATAAATAGATACTTACCACTGACTTTTCTTCTATTCTATATAAAGCCAGACGTTTCAAATGCATTACGTTTTTATTAAGTGCAAATTATTACTTTTAACTTATTCCACTGAACGTATAAACTGATTCCATAACAAATACTTACAATATATACTCTACACACGTGCATAGGCTCACATATTTTCTTAAAAGACGATACATTGAATAACCAGTTCATTGGGTATAATAGAATATGATGGGTGGTTTTATGAGTAGTCTATACGTAACACATCATGTCTGTCCATTTGCGGAGAACAGCAGCCCTGAAGGTTGTCTCTCAAATCAAAAGGATGTTCGGATTCCACGTCTCTTCTCAATCTCTGAATCATTCTCACACTGCTCTCCTTCTTCAGGTCTTCAGCTTGACAATGAGCTTGAGTTTGACCACTCTCAGGAAGATGCTGCTCATGTCTTCTCCTGCCTCGTCGGCTATGCGCGCCACCATCTGACCTGCAGTGCCAATCACCATCTTCTATAGACGAGACAACACAGCCATGACAGCATGAGACGTCACACGCGATTGGTTGTTACATCTGCCAATCCACTTTAGAGTGGCTTTGGTTATAGTCTAATTATGACAGCGATAGCTTGTTACAATTTGTATTCTGAAAGTGTTAATAACTACATAGCTATACCTTCAAAGATATTATTATAAACCTGACTGTAGACAGGGTAATTCTCCTGTATATAATATCCTTTTAAAAGAACATATGAAGGGTGTGCTACAATCCAGTGTATATTTGTCACACTCTTTTACATAAACAAAATGTATTTTTAAAAATAGGCAAGATTAGTTGTCCTGGTGCACTTTGAGACTATTGAAGCTGAACGTAAAAGGTTTCTAAACCGCCATTTTCTTTCCCCAGCCTTACTTGGAGGCTACAGAATGGTTTTAGACCTCTTAGGTTGGCTTTAAGTTGTTGTTTAAATGCTGTGTCCATTAGGGATTCCACTGCAGCAGATACAAGTTTCAAAATCAAATATGCATGATTCTGAGAGGGTGTTCAAATATTTACAAGATGGACCAACGTACAAAAAAATATAAAAACATATGGTTCCAGAGATGGGAGATATGGGAGACATACGTGATGAAATAAATATGAAAGAAACCCACATAAACAGGTCTCAACAGCCAAAGATGATTCCGACTCATACTTCTCAAATATTTGAAATCGTGTTGACTGAAAAATGAATTAGACAGTTTTTCTACCAAGATGGCGCCAAACTACAACAGAAAATGTGTGTTTTAAAAAAATAATAAAAGTTAAAGCTATGAGATGAATCAAAAACGTATTGTATTTTACTTTTGAACTGTAAAGCAAAAATATTGTGTTAACAACACAGACTCTCTCAAACAACAGTTGATGAAATATGGATCTACCAGATACAGACTTTATATTACTTGAGAAAAGAGAAAATATAGAAAATACTTGCCATGTGTGTTTCTTTCTTGACGTGAAGTTTTACTACAATCTCCAGCTCTCCATTTTCATTTTCTCGCCACAACTCAATGGACTGAGAACATAAATACATATATATTTATATATATATATATATATATATATAAATAGATATACTTTAGTGTTAGGACTTTAGTATTCAGTCAATTTATTTGCTTTCAATACGTTGTGTAGAATATGCTATACAACTGGCAAGGTGAGAACATTCTATATATATATATATATACAAATAACTGCTTTGATTTTAGCACAGGAAAATGTATCAAACCCAATTTCCCTTTCCGCACATTTCTGTAGAATCATGCGTCCATAAGCATGTTACCAAAGATGTAATGCACTGATGTGCTTTAATGGAGTTACCTGAGTCATGGTGTAAGGCACTTCCTGATTTAAGTACTCCAGCAGCTTCTCTCGGACTATGCTGGCACAGACCTCCTCTGGGGTCTGGTCGGTCAGAACCTCACTGTGGTACTGCCAGGGTCCGGGCTTGGCCTCCACCACCAAGTACCGCTGAGAGAGAGAGAAGAGAGAGAGAGAGAGAGAGAGAGAGAGAGAGAGAGAGAGCGACAGAAAACATAACATGGGGGATAAACAACAACAGATTGAAACTTGAAAGGTGCTGGGTTCAGTACCAGCCACGTCGGCAGCCTACCTGTAGGCACCCCTTGAACAAGATGCCTCGCCCCCTACCTGCCCTTTAATGACACGAATGTATAATTAACTAATCAACAAAAAAATAAAATAAAAAAAACATTTATCCCAACAGATATTGGGAATAAATGTTAAATGAAGGAAGAGTCTTGTTCGTCTGAAGAGAATCATTGGCCAATAATCAACAGTTAAGTGATTTGATTTTACCCGCTGTGACAACTGACTGTAATCATTAGCCAGACTTCAGTAACATGCCATGAAAGTGTTTCTCATCATTCTGTCCAAAATAAAAGTTAGCCCGTGAGTGACGACGTGTCGACGAGGAACGACATCATCCCTCCTCCTGTTGCCATCCCAACCAGTCACACCCACCTTCAGCGCCTCCACGTCCGATTGGTCCACAGAGGAGACCATGAAGACGTCCTTGAAGTGCGGCCAGCCCTGCTGGCCCTTCAACGTATCCAGCTGCTCCTTGCTCAGAGTCCCAGCAGGGCTTGGATCACTGCCCTCGGATGCAGACTCCAGTGGGGCTGCAGACTCCAGTGGGGCGGACTTGGTTGGCGGCTGGGACCTGGGTTTAGCCCAGGGTGGTCTGATGACCTTCCTGACCTTCATCCTCTGGCCGTTCACCACGCCACACGTCAGCTGGGCCGTGACGTCCAGCAGCTTGCTCTTGTTCTTGACCAGGTCCGTCTGAATGGCACAAACACAAGCATATATATATATATATATATATATATTGATTGACATATCAAGTTTGTATTTTAAATCTATTCCATGGGATTCTGTAGACCATTACTCTGCAGTGGGGTGAGACAATATCAACTCCTATAAAAATCTGTTTTCTAATGAAATGTGTGCATCACAAAATACAATTTTCCCTAAATGCCCAACATAATTGTGATCAAAGGGATTTGGAAGTTATGTAGTGCAATTGGGATATAAACTGGAATTAACTGTTGTTATATAGTCATGACTCATGAGGAGAATTATACCTTATTGAGAACCAGCACGGCAGGGACCTCAGGGTGCTGAGCCAGGACCTTGAGCACCTCCAGGTCAAGCCTCTCACACGTCCACTTGTCGGCCACGTCCACCATGACCAGCACTGGAGATTAAAAAAAAAAAACAAAAAAACACAAGTCCCACCATGAGCTCCAAACATCCAATCTTCATCCACTTAAAAGCACGAAGAAAATGGCTGCCGGACTTTGAGATCAAACTCCGTACTCAGGTCGGCTTCTTTGACGGTGCTCCAGGGATCCACCAGCAGGGACATCTCCAGGTTGTGTCTGTGAGCATTCAATACAGGGTCAATACATTCAACACAGGGTCTGTTTATTACTCTGCAGCGCTACAATCCCACAAAACCCCCCCTCCAGCGTCACCTTTTAACCTTCGATGGAGTGGTGAGACCCGGTGTGTCGAGCAGAATCTGAGGGAACAAAAACCAAGAAACGATAAGGCTAAACGGAAACCAACGGAACTCGGCATGCTTTTGCGCGTGAAAGTGTTCGCTCGGCTCAAGCTCGTACTATTTGTGTGGCATCCTCTGTCAGCACGCCGAGGGATTTCGTCCGAGTCGTGTGCACTTTATTGGACACAGCAAAGACCTACGGGGAGAAATCAACAACATTACAACATTATGTTTATAGTGTGGAGGGGGAAGATAACAGGAGGGACCGAGAGAGTTGGTATACCTTTCTGCCGAGCAGCTGGTTGGACAGAGTGGACTTCCCGGCATTAGGGGACCCCACTATCACCACTTTCAAAACCTTTGACGACTCGGGTTGATCAGGTGGCCTCGTTAACAGAGATAGTTGTTTGCCTGAGAGACGAAATAGGATGATGACAGTGAAATGAGAGAGACAATGTAAGGCCAAGAGTTGACGAGGGAGAGCTGCCAGGGCAGTGATATTAAAGATGCATTATGGCTTCAGCATGTGGAAAGCGCAATAAGGGGATAGGCCTACACTGAGTCTGAGAAGAATTTTGGAGGTGAAAATGTGAGTGCTTTGATTACCGTAGTCCGGCGGAACTGAGGATGGGTGGTGATATCCGCTATCATCTAGCGCGGCTACTTTGCCTTTTGCTAGTCTGTTCAAAAATGCATCCGATGTAATAAAACAGACTGGGACGAATCTAAATCCATTCATCCGCCGGCTGTGAGCTGCACTGCCTGGAAGACATAATCATCAACAACGCAGCGTCATCTCACTTCATTGCCAGAAGGTAAACAAAATGATTGCTTTTGATAGCTTGTATGGATGTAATGCAAGTTATAAACAACATATCGGATATGTGAATTACAATCCCAACACACATACTATAATTTGGCGCTAAGGGCGTTCATGGGAAACAAATGCATTACAATGACAGGAGCGTTAAGAAAAACATAAACGTTGAAATATGCTCTATCATGGTTAGTACATGCGTAGAGCGCTTAGTTTAGACCATCATTTGTAATAACTTGAACCCGATGAACAGCGGTTTATTTATAAGGGAGTGAGTAGGCGAATTGGCAATGAATACACCGACTGCAGCAGTAAGCAATACTTAAAACCAAAACGATAATCATCAAAGTAAACTGACCCGTTCTGAGAAAAAGCAACGCATCACGCTGATTTGACAAGATAGACAACCTTGAGGCGTGGACTGAATTTCTTATAGCCCAGTTGCACGCACGAAAAGCCATTCCGTTTGATCGCAACTACGAAAGCTCAAATCACGGTATGATTTTTAAAGTTTACAGTAAGCAGCATGTTTAGGTTCACATTATCCAAAGGACGCAGACATGTTGGTATGACCAAGGAAACCTCTACGCTTGTCAAGAGCGTCCGCGTTGAAACGTTTGGTAGAAGTTGGGGATCTACTGCTCTCTAGCGACCAATCACTTTAGCTTATATATTTGGATATCATCAAACAGCGAAGTACCAAGGGAAAACGGTGTAAACATCGCAAAGATTGTTATAGATATAAGATATTTTATATCAAATAAATTACTTATATTGCTAATTGGATCTTAGAAGGCTTTTTGTGATTGCTATTAGACATTATCACCATCACCATCTTAATACTCTCCTAAACCCCAGGAGTGATTGAACCCCCATGAGTGATTAGAAAGGATTGTTGAGGATGTGTTGTGTATTTGTGCTTTAGGCAATATCCCACCAGGACTAACCATATACAATATGTTCTGCTATTAAAACAAACACTTATGATCCACCAACCCGTCTATTTCCTTGCTCTCAATAGATGAAAAACAAATAACATGCATCAACAAACTCTGTAGAGTTCATCTTTAAAGTTGTAGGTGTTTAAAATGATGCATGCTGTGTTCTGATGGATACTGTTTCCTGTTGTTGTTGTTGTTGTTGTTGTTGTTTAAAAAAACTTTCCATAGTATTGCTGTGGAGAACAGATGTGTCTGTATAGTCCATCAAACAGCGCTAGTTGTTTGCCGTAGTCCTCCAGGACTTGCTCAGGGCGGAACAAACACCTCCACTGGGGAGTATGATGAAGGATATCAGGTAGCCCACAATCTGTCATCATCTAAGGCTGAAAGCACTGCGGAGAGGAGCAGAGCAACAAAAACACGGCTTTTAGCAGACACTTACCGCGGAACCTCGACGAGGGAAAAAAAAGGAAAAAGCAATTGAACTCTGAAAAAACCAAAAGGATATTTGAGGATCAGATCTGTGTTCCCGCTTTTTCCCCTCCTCCTCCCACACAACCTCTTTCACACAACCTCTTTCTTTATTTGCTCCTTTGTTTTGTGCTTTCTCCCTTTGCTTTCGCTCTTTTCCTTTTGCTGTTCACGTACATGGGCGCACAAGGGCCAAATTCATTCATTTTCAAGGCCTTTTTTTTTTTCCTTCGGCGGGGCTTTTTACGTGACCGTTTTATGTGGGAGTGCATCGCAGTTCATTCTGTGACTGCATTAACTTTGCTCTTCAAAAAAGAGCCCTTTCTTTAAATACAACACACAGACAAAGGGTTTTTGCCTGTAGCCCATTTAATCATAGATGCAGCCCACTTTTCATTTTAAGTGCACTTGCCAATGAAATTAAGGTGTGTGCGTGTGTGTGCGCGTCCGTGTGTGTGTGTGTGTGTTGGAAAATCTCTGTGCTTTCACAGTTTTGTTTGCCAGTCAACATCATTCAATCTCTCTTAATTACGATGAAATGCATTTGATTGATTTGAAGAGAAAAAAATCCACAAGACCACAGCTCTGTAAATATGCCCAAGCCTTAGCAAAGCGTTTGCAACCGAACCATTTCTAAAGCAAGCCTTAACATTCGTATCTCCATCTTAGGCCTGAGCCTGGTGCTGATAACTGGAAGAACGGGCTACAGCCTCACTTGCAAAATAACCCTTGCACGTTTGGATAAACAAGCTAATGTCAATAAAACAATAAAGATGACTCATGGACATGTCAAGCGGGGAGCATTCAATAGGGAATGAAGGCATCTGCTCATCCTTTAGGACCGCAGACAGTGAGATGGTATTGGACTGCCGCAAGATTATTCTCGGCGCACAAACGTAGATAAGGTGATTTGCAGACGATTGAAATGGATCGATTGCGTTCTGTTAATCACCTCAAGCGAACATCTCCACATTGTAGAAGTTAGTTTGTTCCTCTCTTCTGCATCTTCTTCTTCTTCTTCTTCTTCCAGCAAACTGTGACACGATGACACGAGGACTGTGTCACAGTTTTCCCCAGGGGGCCAACGCTTTAATCAGAGGGCTTTTTAAAAAGAGGTGATTTACCGCCCCAAACTACCCATGTAGGTCACATTGGTGTTCTGATTGTACAATTCCTCTCTCAGTAGGGGGAAGAAGGAGAGGAGGGGAGAATGAGAAACTTTTTTTTTTATTCATTCCGGACTCGCAATCGATAGGACTTGTCTGTGAAATGGATCAATACGTCCCTCCTTTTGAAATCATCAATCACGTCAGCCGGGGCGAATTTAAAAAGGCGTAATTAGGAACAGCGTTCTTAAAACGTGGCGTATTGACATCTCCTTTGGTATGGAGAAACACACCCTTCTGCATCATTAAGTCTGTATTATTGGCTGATGGGGCCCGGCGCCGCCGCCGTACTCTGCCACCTGCTGACCTCACAGCGCTGCCTGTGATTGGGCTTTCAGACCGAGCGCCGCTTCCTCCTTCCTTTCACCCCGCGCGACGGTAAGGGAAAGGGAGACTCACAGGCTCA
>OMNS01031143.1:2643-15573 GCA_900303225.1 Laemonema laureysi | reverse complement strand
TGACCTGCCATGAGTCATCTCTGAGTGTGGGTGTAGCACAAGCATATTAAAGACTTTTTAACTGATACTACAGATCATTAAAAAAGAGAAAAATAAAAACTACAGACTAGAGGGAATGCCTGTAGTTGCTTCATCACATTTTCAAGCTGGAGACAAACCACAGTGATGAACAGAGCAGTTCAAGTTGTACTTCCTCTTCTGTTTTTAGCATATGATTTTAGCGCGCGTAATCCGAGAAGCAAACGCACGCACGCACACACAGGCATACGTGTACATCATTCCCAGGACAGAAGACCTCACTTGAGAAAAAAGGTAAATTTAGATCACTTTTGTTCATCTCCAGATCTCCTGCGGAGTGGGATTCTGTGTGAGTAATGCGCATGAGTGTTTCGACAGCCAAAGCCAAAGCAATCACAGGGGGGATGCTGTGTAGATAGAGAGCAGTCAGAAGAGGACTTGCTGAGTAAGAGATGATTTCACAGAGATTTCAAGTAGCAGGATTGTCCCATGGAATATATAGTATGAACGTTACGGTAAGAGTTCATAGCAGAACTCAATCGGTTGAAATAACAAAAAGAGTAACCGTAAAATAATTTCAATTTCATGAATTTGTACAATATTTGTCTGTATATGTTGGTAAAGTGCTTTGAGTGACCGCAGGTTAGAGAAGCACAAAATGCAGCCCAGTTACCATTTGTCCTTCTAGTATGTGCAGACTGAGCTCGCTGGCGTTTTTCATGACCTTGGTGGTCGCCGGTCTCTCTTCCCCTGACCTCAACGCCCAATGGGAGGCCTGGAAGGCAAAGTTCCAGAAGATTTACATCGATGAGGTACAACACACACACACACACACCTATACACACACACACACCTCACCAGGAATATTGTCTCCTATGATCTCCTCTAAGGTCGAGGCGGTCTACAGAAGAGCCGTGTGGGAGAGGAACTGGATGCTGGTGAGGAGACACAACCTGGAGGCCAAGGCTGGAAACCACACCTTCACCCTGGGCCTGAACAACCTGGCAGACATGGTAGGTCATCCAACACCTCCATGCGTTCTGCTGAAAGAATAGACAGCGAAAAACCATTAAAAACTGGTCTCAAGACCAGTCTCAAGACAAAGACCAGGCATGGGTACTACAGTCCTGGGTGCTGCATGACATGAAATGAACCAATAGTCCTGCAGTCGTTACTGCCTGAGACTTTTCTGCTCTTTGCAAATAATGTTAATCTGGAGTCAAACCCGTCCCCTCGATGGCTTTAACTCAAACCACCCATTTAGTCACGGCTCTAATCTCCCTTTACATATCCGATTCGGTTTAATCCAGAATATGTTTCACAATCTAGGCCTAATTTAGGCCAAATGTGTAACAACAAACACAGTTTCACTGCTAAGACATTTTATTTGGGTAAATTAATTGTATTTATTGCCGAATGTCTGATTTAAAAGTGTTTTTCGTCTAATTTGTAGATGATTATCTGATCTGAACATAGGAAGTGGGTTTAGGTCATATGAATGAAGTTCCTCTTCCACAGACCGCGGAGGAAGTGAATGAGAAGCTCAACGGTTTCAAGGTGGAAGATGCTGCTAGCTTCAACAAATGGACCTCCAGGCCTGGGGAAGAGAGGCGACCACCATCACAGCCACTTCCAGAGAGGGTCGACTGGAGGGAGAAGGACATGGTCACTCCCGTCCAAAACCAGGTGAGGGAGGAGGACAGAAGGATGACACACCCTGAAACACACACACCTTCACACACACACACACACACACACACACACACACACACACATGTACTTGTAATCCCCCAGGGGATGTGTGGCTCCTGCTGGGCGTTCAGCACGGTGGGCTCGCTGGAGGGGCAGATGAAGAGAAGGACTGGGGTCCTGGTGGCGCTCAGCCCCCAGAACCTGGTGGACTGCAGCTTCAGCTACGGAAACCACGGCTGTAATGGGGGCAACGCCCACAAGGCCTTCCAGTACATCATCGGCAACCAGGGCATCGACTCCTGGAACTCCTACCCCTACGAACACGAGGTCCTCCTCTTTTGCTGAAGTTCATTACAAAACATGAAGGGGTTAATTGCTGACTTTATATACACACGAACCAATAGACAGACAGACCGTAGACAGACAGACATACTTACATACATACTGTACATGACAGACAACCACACACAATGTACAGACAGACAAACAGACAGGCATGCACGCAGGTCAACAGACAGACAGACAGCCAGACTTTAGCATGCCTATATGCGATTCAACCAAGTTGTGTGTGTGTGTGTGTGTGTGTGTGTGTGTGTGTGTGTTTTCTTTGTAAATTCTTCGGCTACACTTGGAAGGTCGGAGCATGCCGGTATTCGGACAAGGGGAGGGCTGGCTACTGCTCGTCTTACACCTTTGTCCCGCATGGAGATGAAACGGCCCTGCAGGTCGTCGTGGCGACGGTGGGGCCTGTGTCGGTCGGCATCGACGCTAGTTTGCCGTCGTTCCATCAGTACAGAGGAGGTGAGGTGAACACACACACACACAGTACAGACATACCAGAACAACCAATCAGATAACTGGGAAATACACAGCGCAGCCAATCAGATCACCGGAAGATATACAGCGCAGCGCAGGCAAGTCAAAACCAATATTCTCACAGAGCATTTCACTCACTAATAGCTGACGGATGGCTGTACCATTTCTGACAAATTACACTCAAACGATAGCTCTTGAATCTCTGTATTTTCTGACATTATTTCATCATTCTTGTACTTTCATTTAGCATCAGAAATGTCCCTTAATATAGGGAAGTATGATATCCAGTTTTAGTTCTTCGATGTTGTAAAACGAAATTAGCTCTTGCGTCATTCTGTATTTGCTGTGTTCTTAAAGCACTCGTTTCAAACCAAATGCGGCTTTGTTTCTAGGTGTGTACAATCCACCAGACTGCTCTTCTGTGAGAACTAACCACGCTGTGCTGGTGGTGGGCTACGGCACCGATCAAGGACAAGATTACTGGCTTGTGAAAAACAGGTGAAGAGAACACCCAAACCCTGCCTGTGATGGTTTTAATAGCCTTGTTTTTGTATTCAGCGGAGACTCACAAAGACCAAACACATACCACCTATTCAGCATGTACAATGTGAAGCATAGAACTGAACATTGTATATCTTTGTTGTTTATTTTGCATTTCTCAACATCTCAACACGGCTATCCCAGCTGGGGAACTGATTGGGGAGAGGAAGGATATATCCGGATGGCCAGGAACAACAACGTCTGCGCAATAGCCAACTATCCCATCTACCCTACACTGGACAACTGATCCGTGTCCCCATGGATTCATTTCATATTTAGAAAAATGTTTTAATAGTAAATAAAAATGTTTTTACTCTTCAATGGCTCCTCATTGGTCCATGCTTTTTCTGGGTTATTTTAGTTGAACAGCTTTTGTTATAATCCAAACGAACCAAGCTGTTAAACAATGATCACAAAGCAAATATAAGTAACATACATTACGATGGAACATAAAACAACCAAAATTACAAAGTACCATACATGTATTGTCATAAAATGTACGTTTTATTTTACCAAAATAACAACTACTTTCTATTTCATTTCCTCAAGTCTCCACTTAACCTCCTTTGTCTAAACATTTTACCACTCATTCGTATTTGCACAGCTCTGCAATTTCTGTGCACTACACACTAATGCGCAATTACGCTCAATTAGACACACCTTGACTTAATTGGCTGCAACACACGGCAGGTGCATAAGATCCAATTAGCTTCCACTTCCTGCTATGGTCTGCTGTGTCCAGCCAGGTATGGCAGTGCTGTGTTCACCTGCTTAATGAACTAGATTTAGGACTACATTTTATTCAGACTCATTTGATTTGAGGGACTGGTTGGTTCATCTCTCTCGCTCACATTAGGCTTTTTAATGTGCTTGGCTTTGCTATATAGCTTAGCATGAGAAAGGCCCCACATGACGGAGGTCAATATAAGCCGTCATGTTTGACTGGATGTAGGATTATTCCTCGCTTACCGACGCTGCACATGGTTTATAGTTTCGGAGAACGTATTTTTGTCAATCAGGTGACGTGAATGTGTGTGTGTGTGTGTGTGTGTGTGTGTGTGTGTTGTGCTACTAAAGCACACGTTTCTGGTGGGTTGCTTAGGTGTGGCGTCATGTTTGGGAGCCTTCTAGTCGCCGTTCTGTGTGGCTACGCGGCAGCTGTCATCAGTCCAGAACTTGACAAACATTGGGAACTTTGGAAGAAGGTGCACAATAAAGTGTATTCGGATCAGGTAGGCTTACTGAATTTGTGGTCCATTTAGATGAATGAATCGCTAATTGCCACACAATGTCAAGTCATTTTGTTAGTTTGAGTAGTTGACCTCTGCTAATGTTCCCCAGCATCATTACAATGGCATTGAACTCTGTAGAGTTGTCATACTGTGTGTTACTGGGGGTACGCCATGAAGCCCTGCCATGTTTGTTTAGCTGCTAGCGCTAGGCTAGGATGTGGCGACGCTAATGGTGTTCTCTAAAAACATGTTTGATGTTGCGTGATCCTCCTTACCCTTTTGTCGTGTAAAGTTGCGTCACCGGTGTTTCCGTCCAGATTGAAGAGTTTGGCCGCAGGCGAATCTGGGAGGTGAACTTGGAAATGATCAACGTCCACAACCTAGAGGCCACTCTAGGCATGCACACCTATGAGCTGGCAATGAATCACCTTGGAGACTTGGTCAGTATGTCATTGTCCTGAGGGCTGATCGTTTTGATGGTAGATTAATTTGACATGACTCTATTGTTGTAAATTACACATGCCTATTAAAGACCTTTCCAAAAAGCCTTACTATTAAAAGCCTTGGGTTTATTTGAATAACTGCTCTAATGATACCTGTGGTGTGACTGTCATGGTCTTATTTTAATTCTACTTCCTTGCAGACTACAGAGGAAGCAACAACTTCCCTCATGGGCACTCATGTCCCAGACGACCTTGAGAGGGACCCATCGAACTTCACCCTAGTCGATGAGAGTGCCCTGCCCTCCAGCCTCGACTGGAGAAAGAAGGGCCTGGTAACGGAAGTCAAAAACCAGGTTAATTGGTCCTTTTTGCCTGTTAAGTGCTGTAGTCATTGGGATCCTTAATCAAGGATTAATTTTTTTGTCTTCCAATGGCTGTGCCAAAAGCATATGTAGGACTTGAATTATGCACGCCCTTAGGGTTAGTGAGTGTCTCAACATGTGGCCTGTGAAGCCCTTTGCAACTAACCAGGAACTTGCCGTGAGATCCAATATTACATTGTCTGTCACAGGGTTCCTGTGGGTCCTGCTGGGCCTTCAGTGCTGTGGGTGCATTGGAGGGCCAACTGAAGAAGACCACAGGCACCCTAGTCTCCCTCAGTCCCCAAAACCTCATGGACTGCTCCATGAGGTTTGGCAACCAGGGCTGCAATGGTGGCTACATAGTCAACGCCTTTGTCTACGTCATAAAGAATCACGGCATCGACTCGGATGCGGCGTACCCCTATACGGGCAGAGTGAGTTTTCAAAATTGGTAGGCTGCACGCAGATTAATTTGTCAAGTCAGTCTCGAGCTTTTGCTCTATGCTGCAGCTCAGGGTTTCAACAGATTTTCATGTTCAATTCCTTTTGTATTTCAGAGCGGCCCTTGCAAGTACAACCACAAATTTAAGCTTGCGAGTTGCTCTGGCTACAGCGTCTTGCCAATGGGGGACGAAGTGGCAATGAAGCATGCCATGGCTACGATTGGGCCGATCTCGGTTGCCATAGATGCCTCCCGGCCAAAGTTCCTCTTCTACCATCACGGTGAGAATGCCTAACCTCAACTTAAGTGTGACTTAAAAAGTGAAGTGTGCATTTTGGACTGGGTTTTTTATTAGAAATGAGGAATTGCTTTCCCCCGAACAGGTGTGTACAAGGATCACACGTGTACCCACCAGGTTAACCATGGGGTACTGGCTGTCGGGTATGGCACTGAACAGGGACGGGACTACTGGCTTGTCAAAAACAGGTGAGGTTTCCATTCTTCAGTGACTACATTGGCAAACTAAAAGGATCTCGTTAGAATAAACATATTTTTAAGCCATGGTCATGTTTCTAATCATTCTAAATTTGAATTTCTGTTTGCAGTTGGGGTGTTCATTATGGTGAGCAGGGCTATATCAAGATGGCCAGGAACAGCCTCAACCAATGTGGCATTGCCCTCTATGCATGTTATCCCACCATGTGAACATCAGAAGACCTACCTCCCATGCTTTGTATGTGTATATAAACGTCCACGCTTCTCAAATAAAAGTCATGACCCTGACATTTTAACGTTCTGTTAGTTTGGGCATATGTAAAGGCAACAATCTCACTGTGTGACCAGAGACCACCTAGAGAGGATGGGCCGGTTCCTTTGCAATCCGACTAGACGGCAGCCAAACAGCTGGAGAAAACTCAAAATAACATAATTTTTATGTTTATCGTGACCGTTGCTTGATTAAAAACAAACACAAAAATCACTTTTCCTACAGTGCAGGATGTTACCCTGGTTTACCAAGCTAAACTGAATCCTTTTTTTAATATTTGTAGGAAGTGCTGTTTGGAAACTAAATCATCAATTACATTTTAGTCTGCTCTTAAAATAACATTTCAATGTAAGAAATTAATAGCTGATCCTCCCTTAAGTAAACTATAGGTAAAAATCCTCTGTTTGGAAGACCCTAGTCAATAATAGGTTGCATTGCACACACCACCATGATGCATTACATTTTTTTTTATCGGTTTTTATTTTCTCAGAACTGGCTAGAGCGCAAGACCCAGCATAGTCAACAATTCTCACAAAATAAATACAGCACCTTTTCATCACTAAAATATTCTCAATACCCAGAATTTTACCATAGTTTTACCAACATTTTGAACTGTTTACAAAACGACGAAGACGACATTTAAATTGTGTCACTGGTATTATTTTTTTTAAACTATTGTCCCTTGGTCATTTGTTCCACGACTTGATATTTTTCACTTACAAACATCTAGGTTTCTACACATGGTACACTGATTTCAAACTCAAATTTGAAGAGTAGAATCTTGCCAAACAGGTTGGAGACCAATCCCGGCTTGATTTTTAGTCCTGTCTCCTGGGTAACCATCTTCATGCCAGGGTATTTTTTAATTTCCTCTCATCTCTTTAGATTGAGGACCAAGATAATTACTCCAAATCGATCTGTTCGCCACTGGGCCAAAGCCGAAAACATTCGTCAACACAAAGTTTTCATGCTGTTCTCTGTATTCAAACCATCCTCTATATATATATATTTATATATAATCACATTTTTGTAGTCATTCTAGTTTTGTGTACTAGAATCCCAAACAGACTCATTTGACAATTATTAAAATAAAAAAATACATAAAATCCAGCACATGGTTAACGTTGAATACAAAACCTTTACATTTTTAAGACATGTTAATTGGCAGAGGGCACTCATTTTGAGTTAATGACTTCACTTTTGGTTTACCTGGTGGCTTGCTAAGCGGAGAAGGTTCCAGACAGTGGACACAGCCTTCCATCTCAGACAACAGCGATGCCATTTCTACAACACTTTTACTTTCTACAACACTCCTTTTATGTACTTAAGTCTCTCCAATTGCATTCTCATCTCATTGGCTTTTTGGCCCTTTTTTGGTGTTTTAAGGTTACTTTGGACTTGGCCATGTGCTGTTTTACGATTACGAAGTACTGCATTATTATGAGCATCCTCTACGTACAGAGTGCTTCCTGGGTCAAAGGTCATACTGGGACCACAGTCGTCACCACCACCACCACCACCACACACTTTCAAAATAAAACTGCACACCGAGTGGACCCCACTTATTATCAAGAGTAAACACAGCAAGCAACACACAGGTCATCATACAACAGCAAGGAAGAAGACTAGCTCTTGCTTCAGACGAAAAATGTAAAAAAATAAAAATAAAAACAACAAAAGTAAAAACAAACGAACGCCTGGCGGTACGGTAGTTCCGAGGAGAGACGACACGACACGAACATGCTTTACGATCAGCCGTTAGGATCAGGGGGTTCTGATCAACCCAAGAGGTCTGAGCAACCAGCTCTAACGTTAACACAACACGTTGACTTCTGTACTGCATGTCTTTTTTTTGTTATTTGTTATTTTTCTTTTCCTCCATAGGATATATACGGTTTATCACACGATAAACGGTCCGTTTAGTGGTCCCTAAAACTTAGCCGGTATTTCCATCACGGTGGATGAGAATACCACAAAGTAGAAAAATATGTTACGTTCACACCCGTTCACACTCGAAACAACAACACCCAGCGAGCGATCACTCAAGACGTTTATCTCAACATACATAGGACACGTTAAGTAATTCTATGAGTAGTACACACACACACATACATGCATACACAACCACACACACACACACACACACACAATATTGTACAGCAATAGACTTTTTGTTCTTAGGATACATTCACACACATGACCTTATTCAATCAGACACACACACACACACACAAATCAGGATATTCATCTGTTGGAGAATTTTAACAGCTCTCTTAGTGATTGTCTCCACACACATGTGAAGTAGACTTAAAAAAAAATAATAATAATTCTCCCATATTTAGACATCCTAGCTTACTGACGCCTTTTCACTCACGTCCATCTGTAGTCACCACCTGGAATTTGTTTTAAAAAAAATTCTAATCTATTCTATGAAAGCATATATTTGTGTATAAGTGTGTTGTTCACTGTACTTGTATACGAGAGAAGACCTCAGTCGGTGAGGAGTTTAGATACGCTGTGACAGATGGAATTTAAAGGAAGCCCTTGAGATGAATAATTTGTTTGTTTCTTGTTTCATTGTGTTTCTGTGGTCTCAGACACACCAACAATAAGAATACTGTTGTCTTTGTTTAGTCCTTCCTCTGCTTGATTTGTGCTTAAAATCCATTGGCGCCGTGGAGCTTTGTTACTGTATGCTGCATATCTGATGGTTTGTGCCTCAACAAACTAGGAATTAGCATGAGACCAAAATCTAAAAAAAAAGTGGGAATTAGGAAATTGAAAAAGACAACCAATTTGTGTAAATTTGTGTTTAAAAGATTGAGCTGTGCTAACGACTGGCAGTCAAAGGCTGTTTTAGTTTAATTTCATTCTAAAATGTAAAAATAATTTTACAGTCTAAAAAAAACTTGGTTGGTGGTTACACTATAAGTGCTACAGTTTGGTCCGCAAAACTAAAATTGGGAAAAACAACAAAAAATGAACTGCTAATTTTGATCTAAAAGCATCTCTTCTCTTTCTCTCTTTCTTTCTCTTACTCTCTTTCTTTCTCTTTCTCTTTCTCTCACTCACACTCACTCTCACACACACACACACACAGAATATTTTGGACAAACACGCATGTTGTGTTGTCACAGTTTGGCCAAAACCCATTTGGTACGGGACATGAACAGTATTTCACTGCGATAGCTTTCTGTGTTCTAGTGGTTCAACAACAGGTAGGAGACACCCTTCCAAGTACAGTAGAGACCATGGACATCTGGTAATATAATAAATGTTAATAAATGTTTCAAAGTAGAGCAGCTCTATTTATACAGGGACAACCAACAACAAACGTTTCCGTTGTTAAACTCTACCGTTTGTTGTCGAGTGTCCCAGCTCATGTTCAAATTAGTCAGGAGGGTTGAAACCTGGCAACGGAAGGTATATTGGCAGTGTTAAAGGCGAGTTAGGATGTGTTAAATAAACTGTTGGGCCACAAGGCCAGAAGAGAAGGGCATACTTGGCAACTGAAAAAATGCATTATATGCATTATTATATTTCTTATCATAATTTTTTGTGTTTTTACGTTGGCTATTATCAGGTAACGTCAAACAACTTTGTTCAACATTACAGTTTTCCTTATGTCAAGCTACACAATCTTTTTCTTTTGTTGAAGGTTTGGATGGAAATAAGGAGCTAACACAATCCCTGCTTCTGCATATCGTCTGTAAATGACCACTGGTTGAATAATAACGCATTGTGTATTCTTACATTGGGAAATGGCAGTGTGTTCAGTGGGTGTGTATTGGCCAGTATACTCTGCGCATCTTCAGGTCCTGGTTGTGCCCATTATATTATTACAAGCGTGCTATGCTGCCCTCTGGTGGATCATCTCTGCTACTGCAGCACTTGACCCCGCGTCTCGGGCAACTTCGTGGCGAGGAAACTACCTGCTGCAAGTGCACCCGCGGCAAACAGGATCGGCGCGGCTTTGGTGACGCCGACGAACGATTGGAAGATGCTTATGCCGAGAACAGCAGCCAGTTTACACAGGGCGTTGAGGAACCCAAACGCGGTGGTCCTGGATTAAAAAAAAAACAACACAATTACAATATGGTTAGTTTTTCTGGTCACATAGAAAGTCATGCATACACAAAGTCACACATGCTTACTTGCCTGCTCCTTGTGCTCATACAATAAATACACAATCATTATAAGAGTTGAAACGGCCCTGCCCATCATGACCAATCATGACCACCAACGGAACAGCTAACAATCCAATGCCCCACTGTGCTCCCAACATGGCGGCGGTCATGTGATGTGACATCATGATGTGCAAGCCCTATCCCTTTAACTTCTCAGACAGCGGTGCTTCACCTTTTGTCGGACGGGTAGAGTTCCACGGTGAGCACATCCAAGGCGCTCCACGAGGCGATGCTGATGCCACCGAACAGACACAAGAGGGCGATCATCCCAGACTCGTTACTGCCGAACATCAGGAAGAAGCAGCTGACGCAAGATATCACGCTGGAGCCCGCTGTTCTCGCGATAGAAGTACGATGAGACAAACAAAAAAGACAAAAGGACAAACGATTCATTGGTATATCATTAAATTCTGGCTTAATTACAAATTAAAACAAAATAGCTGTTCACTAAACCCCCCTTGAGTTGAGGCTGTGCAAAGCGTTACCTAGCATCCGCAGACGTCCGATTTTGTCCATTAGTAACGCTGACACAATGTTGCCAGGCAACACCGCTAAGGTTCCAAGGAAGCTAACGAAGTAGATCATGTACGCGTTGTTGTCGTCGCTGAAGTCCAGCATGCAGCCTTCTTTGTTGTGGAGGAAAGTGCTGTTCACCAGCTTGCTGTTCACAAATCTATACTTGAATAGATCTAATACAGAGACAAAGAAAGCCATTAGCTGATAAAGAGTAATTTAGGTACCGCAGTAAATGTCACTTGATCAAAACATGCCCTTTCAAAATGTCACTGAGATACAGGGTAGAGGTCTACAAATCAACTTGACTTGACCTCCCCATACCACTTGGAATTCTACTACATTACATTTACATATTACCTATTGATTATCAAAAGATCTGATTTCATATGGCTCATATGGTGTTATTAATACCCGTGTTATAAAACAGGCTGGCGATGAAGGTGCAGTTTCTGAAGAAGGTGTTGGTGGAGGTGATGTCCTCAAAGTAGCACTCCTCGAACACAGAGTCTTCAAACACCATGGACTTCATCTTGAGGTTCAGGAACCTTGGGGGCGGAAGACATGGGTGTTTCTAAATGTGGTTTGAGTTTCATCCAACAGTGTATAATCGAAACACAAGGACAATACATCTAATATAATGTTTGTGTTCATATTTTGAAAGGATTTTTGTGTCTTTACGGTCTTAACGGATGACTGACCGAAGGTCTGATCATAATGTACTGAGATGTGCTCATGCAGGAACAAACTATTTCTTCTGACCTCTGAGTCTATCAGATTGTGTTGGAATGAGACGAGATGCCCGTTTAAAACAAGAAGAACACAAGAACATGCAAACATCTGCGAGTCCCTGATCCCCTCACTTGTCGTTGAAGTAGTGGCCTTGGCGATGGACCTGGTTCTCCAGGGTGAAGTTAAAGGTGACGTGCTCCACCCGCTCCTTGGTGAAGGTCTTGGTTTTGGACTCGTACTCCTGCTTCTGGATGTACTTGATCATGTCTGGGAACCACACCGTCAGCCCATAGTAGCTGGGAAGGGACACACGCGAGCACACACACACAGTTTAGCATCCAAGCTAGGATCATTTTGTCGTAGCTTTTAGCCTTAGCAACTTTTTTTTGTGTGTGTGGATGAATGTCAGGTAGCGGCTTGCTCAAGGATGCCTCCAGGTAGTACTGCGGACATTGGGGTTGGAACCCACAACCTTTTGGCTCGGAGTCAAGACTAACAATAATAATAATGATCAATACAAGTAACAAAGTGATTTGCATCAAAACAGGACATTGATATGAATGAAAATTGTGTGGAATTCATTGAACAAAACAAATCGTAATATATGATGTAAATAGTTATTTCTCTGTACCTGAAGGACATGGTGAACCAAACCGCCATTAGCATGAAGGTGGTCCTCTTGTACTCTGGGCTGAAGCAGGCCAGGAAGTTGTTCTTCATCTAATGGGTAAACCAGCATTCGGACGTACATTAGTCACAGGAAGCCGTAGAAAACACCAAATGGATCTCTCTCTCCCTCTAATGCAATCTGTGTCCATGATTAGGGATTTGAGGTTCATTTATATTTTTTCGGGGAAATCGTTGATTAAGGACACCTTGTTTGGTCTCATATTAAACTGCAATTTTACCTCTGTAAACATTTTTGAAAACATTCTGTGTCCCAATTTCAATACAGCTCGGCTGTACAATATGATATTTGTGTTATGAATAATATTACAATATTCTCTATACCATAGAGGATATTAGCTCTGAACCGATGCATGTTCACAGGCTAAAACACAGAGTAAAACGCCTCTAGTTGTTGCTCTCTGCCTCAGTAAAAGCATCTACAGCAAAGACACCACAATTACAGACTTCAATTTCACGGGTGAAAGATTACCAGATAAAGAGAGACGTGGGGGGGGGGG
>OMNS01031141.1:0-11860 GCA_900303225.1 Laemonema laureysi | reverse complement strand
CCAATTCACGAATGAATTGAATGTGACTGATTTTGAATGATTTCATGAGGACCTGATTGTGAACGTGTGCTAATTGACTGAATGAGATGACAGCAGATGGACCAAATCATTTGAAATGTGCGTTTTGGTAACGTAGCGAGGACTAAACGCTGCTGTATAGATGTGAGCGCTGGACGTGCGATGGGATTGGCCGGCCCTGGTGCGCATCATTTGTTTACACACTGCGGAGGGGAAGACTCGGGCACAGCAGCTGCCTGCAGACACAGTTGTTCCATTGTTTCTGAGATGAAGGAAACCAAGTCTTGTCTCGGAGGATTCAGGCCCTGTACTGAGCTGCTTTAACGCACAACGTGACGTCCTCTACGGCCTCGCTGTCTCTTTACTTGTGGAGAAGAAGAAAAACATTTAATACTTTCTGAGGTACTGTTTACTGTGTGATACTGCAGTATTTACTGTGGTCTTGTTATATTTACTGTGTTATACTGCAGTATTTACTGTTTGTCATATTTACTGTGTGATACTGCAGTATGTACTGTTGTCATATTTACTGTGTGATACTGTAGTATTTAGTATTTACTGTGGTACTGTCAGATGTACTGTGTGGAACTAACCCTAGTATTTCATATTTCCTGCGTGATTCTGTTTGTATTTTCAGACAGAAGACGAGAGAAGGTTCCGGTCGCACCACCTGACCTCGCATTCATCGCTGCTTGTTTTCCTAACTCTCTGTGTTTGCGTTCTCCGCTCCAGTGCTGCTCTCGTCTCAACTCGTCTGCTCTCGGTCGATCCGTTCATTCAGATGTGTCCCTACGACCGAGTTGAAACTAATCTATCAACTTTACTTCACATTTGTTGCCGTGGGCCTCCGGGGATAATAACCGTGTGTTTGGCTGCGGGTTGGGTTCTTGGAGGCCGGGAGTGTGGTACCGTCCACCAGGAGGGCGGGGGTTTGATCTTGGCCCTGGTTTCTTCTCACAGCACGATGGACGAGATGAGAACCCAGTGGCCTGGTGAGGAGGGAGGAAGCTCTGTGTCCGTTACAGCGGTATGCTGTCGCTCTGCGGGTCTCGGCTCCTCTACGCTTCTCATTAGTCCTCAGCGGTGGAGCTTTCTCCTCCTTCTCGAGATGCGAAACAGAGGAAAATGGCTGCCCGCAAATAACCCGGTGAACCACGGCGGCCCCTGTTGTCGTGTCTGGGGTACACACACACACGACACGCGTTGACCTATCAAATCCTCGGCCAATCGCAGCCGAGCACAGCGGATGGGGAGCTCCCCCATTGGCCGGATGACTCCATCGCAGCCCACTTGAGTCCGCCGTGGGCCCCGAGCCTCATCAGTGTCTTGGTCTCCATGTCCATCTCTAAATAGTTCCCCCCCCATGTTTAAAGGTCAATCCCAGTCTTTACTTGGTGAATTAGAGGTGGATGTCTGAGCATTCTGTTCATGATTATCTGTAAACTGAGCGCAGCAGCGTCTCCGCTCGTGAGCGTGGATAAATAATGACCTTGGTTCTCCACTACAGCCTGTGTGTGTGGACGCTGTATGCACAGAGATTCTGAGTATGACTAATGTGCTATGACAACACTCGTGTCAACACTGTGTATTTCATAGGGCAGAAGCGCTTCAGCCTAGTTGAAATAAACTAGAGGATCGCATTTATGCAAAGATGCTATGGTAATGTCCAATTACAAGTGGCCTGATGGGGAGGAAGGAAGCTATTATTTATAATGAACATCATAATTAATCCTTATTAATAATTAAGCACACAATCAATGATCTCAATCGTCAAGTGTTCATTGGTGAGATGAGTCCTCATGTGAAACGAGCAGTGGTGGAGGTCATGTTGGGGATGATGGGGGTGGTGCTGATGTTGGTTTAGTGGTGACGGTGGTGGTAGTGTAGGTTCTGTTGGTGGTGGAGGAGATGAGATGATGGTGGTGGAGGAGATGGTTGAGGTGATGGTGATAGTAGTGGTGGTGGAGGTGGAAGGAGATGAGGATGGTGGTGGTGGTGGTAGTAGGATGGTGCTGTGTGTGGCTGTAGTGGTTGCAGCAGCGGTGAGGGTGTGTGCTGGGTAATCCAAGGTGAAGGTGGATGAGTAATCGGGTCTCCATCTCCAGGCCTCCGAGCGGAACTGTGAACGGTGTTGCGTTGTTGATTCTGGCGCCAGGAGGAGACGGAGCAGGAGGAGGTGGTGGAGGAGGTGGAGGTGGTGGTGGTATTACAGAGATGTTACCCAGGAAGAGGCTACTTCCTCCGTAATGTATTTACTGTCTAATTTGTGTCTCGGCGAGAGAGCCATATATCCTGTTTAGGCCTGACAGTGCTCCTCCCCCACTCCACCGAGCTCTGCAGTGATTGGACAGCGACTCGCGTCCTGCTGTGCTGATTGATGGGCTTGTCAAGGTGCCTTGCTCCCCACAGAACCGGCCCGGGCAGGGGAAACTCAATCACATGGAAACCTGGTTAATATCCCATTCACGCTACTTGGAGGTGTGCTTTATTGCAGCGCTGCGGTGCAGTTATGAGCATCGCTTTCGCTTTCCTGTGTCCTGTGCTCTTTTTTTTTTCTTTCTCCATGTGAAAGTGTTGTAATACCGTCTCATTATGACATAACTACACGCCATCCGTCCCCTGATCCCACTGGGCCGCTCAGTCCACACGGAAGTGAAGGGCTGAGATTACATACGCTCACTGGTGGCGTGTGACCTGCTTCTGGTTCTCATGCGTCTGGAAGGCCTGCTTCTGGTTCTCATGCGTCTGGAAGACCTGCTTCTGGTTCTCATGCGTCTGGAAGACCTGCTTCTGGTTCTCGTGCGTCTGGAAGGCGTGCGTCTGGAAGACGTGCTTCTGGTTCTCATGCCTCTGGAAGGCGTGCGTCTGGAAGGCGTGCTTCTGGAAGACGTGCGTCTGGAAGGCGCGCCTCTGGAAGGTGTGCGTCTGGCAGGTGTGACGCCGTGCTTCCTCACGTCAGGAGATTGAAGGGTTTGAGTCAAATATCTGCAGGCGACAGTCGGAGATCCCTGACATGTGCTCAGTTTTTGGGTGTTCTTTAGAAATATCACAATTTGAAGAAAAACAAAAATATTTTAAAACGACATCATTGTCTGTGGAAAAGTTTTGTAACAAGTAATTGTAGTTTGTGAACACCAGCAGTCTGTGAGTCATTTTTTTGCATGACAGTGACTATACCTGTCATAAATGAATAAACAAACACATGAATCAATGAATAATGGCTGGATGACAGGATGAATTAACGGATAGGTGAACGACTTCATCAATACCTGCTCCTTAATGGCCTGTCTCTCTCTATTCACTTGCCGTAAGTCCGTTCAGATCAAAATGTCTCGTAAAACTTCTGACTTGCAGGAGAGAGAAAATTGTATGGCTCAATCTAGTCTTTACTGACCTTTTGAGAAAAGCCTTGGAGATAAACAAACCACGCTGGCTGTGGAAGCTACTGGATCCAGGAGAGAAAAACACTCTGGTGGATATTGCCCATCATCCCAGAACACGGAAACAGGACCAAATCCGTTCTGCCTCGTTTTTAATAAAATATAATGGCAAGATGCTATCGTCAACAAAAACACCCCAGTGTTGTTTTAATTAAAATGTTCCCGGTCAATACTCGAATTCGAAATGAAACGCGAATCACTGTCGTCACTCAGCGGTTGTCATTTAGCATACATTCACCGTTGTCAGGCGGTTGTTAGCACACAGACACTGTGATGTTGGGTGTTGTGAGGCTTCCTTCTGTCTGTCCGTACTTCTGGACAAGAATGACAACTCAATGTCTGACAGGAGCCGTGAAGGTTCACTTCACAATACTCATACTCATCGTCTTTTTTCACATTTTCTTGACAGGGCTGCACCTGCTCTAAATGTATGGGCCTACACTCTGATGTGTTCGTTAGCTATAATGATGAAAAATGGTGATTAGAACTGTGGTTGTCTTGCTTTAGTGATCGGTCTCCATTTCCAGAAAAAGACAATTTTACATTTTTGTATTTTCCATTGTTTGCCAAAACTGAAATAGTCATAGAACTGCATATTCTGCATCGTGTCATCAATTCTGCTTATAGTTTTGTATCCACTTTTAAGAACCAGAATCTTCCAGGAGGCCTATAGCCTGTGTGTCTGAGCACTGTTCTCCCCCAACACACTCACAAACGTACAGACAGTCAGGGAACACAGTTCCCCTTACATCACTGTGATCCAGCCCAAACCCCACCACCACCACCCTCCACCTCCATCATCCCCCTCCACCAAGCCACAATCAAAGCAGTCCTATACTGCTCCTCTCCCCTTCAGAGGGGGGAGTGCCCCTCTGGTCTCCTCCTCGGTGCCGTACGACCGGGGGAACCGAGAGAGAGACGAAGACGAAGACGGGATCACAAAAACATCAGAAAGCGGCGACACGTCCAACCTGCCGGTGGTTCCGTGTGGCGTTGAAGGAGCTGCTCTGGATGATTCATGAGCACGTGGCAGGACGCCCTCCCTAATTAGGGCGAGGGGAGCCGGCGACGTGCAGAGCAGCTCTCTCTTTCCCTTTCTAGTCCCCACTTCACACACACATCAAAGCCCGTCCTGGTAATGAATGCTCTCTATTTCCTCTGCTTCAACTTGATCACATTCCATTATCAGGGTGATAATGTGCCAGCATTTTTTTTTTTACCGCCATATTTAAATCGTAAAAATCTGGCATTTCTCGCAACATTTCGGATTTCGGAACGACTAAATAGCAACAAATACGCCATTAACAGATAATAAAACAGTGATAATATTGCTCCTAATAAGATGATCTAATTGGCCTATTCCCTTGTGTCGCGTCTCCAGTACAGAGTGATACGAGTGGTCTTATTACACCGAGAGAAAAGCCTGACATTCCACGTTCTGCCAGTGAAAGACCTTCATGTCTCTGCTGAGCTGCATGCTACTGCCGCCCATTCAGCACCCATCACACTCCGAAGCATCCCTGGAAGGAGGGAACCCTCTTCCCTTCCTTCTCCAGCTTTCCTCCCTGGGAGTCTGGTTGTTCCTTGACCTTTGGAGACCTTATGGTGATGGGTTAGTGTCGTATATAATATGTGCTTGTGAAGCCCCTTAGAGGCCTTAATGAGAGGGATCAGTGTTGTAAATATGTTCCTATGAAGGCCTTTGGAGGTCTTGGTGGGACGAGGGGTTAGGATTTTAACTTTGATTCAGGGTTGTACAAATACAATCGACTTGATTTGACTCTCATCCCCTGTTCAAACGTTATCACTTTGAATGGACGTTATCAGTGGTTATCAGCCCCATAGCTATGAGTCAGTAGGGGCCTCATCCACCTACCAGTCGGGTCATCCATTCATATGGTTGATCCCAATAGGAGAGGAGTTTCTATCGTTTCTATTGTTGCTATGGACGTTGCTAGCACTGAAACCACTTACATGCATGTTGTTGAATGGTTGTCTTTGCATTGTGTGGTTATCTGAGCTGTTATGTGTTCTTTTATGTGACTGTTTGATGTTCTTTCAGTGGAACATAGCTTTACTCCCCAGGCATGATGTATTTCTTCTTCTTTGAATTTCCCACAGACTAGGCACATTGCTGTAGTAGCCTAGTCACCCTCTGGTAAGTTTTATCATTTGATATATACATTTTGTTTAACAAGATAATCATGAAAAATGAATACTGCCTTTAAGGTTTTTGAAGCATAAATGCAATCAATAAAGTAAAAGGCAGATGAAAAAAGATTTTCAAAAGACAACATGGGGGTCGTAGCCCTACAGGAAGTGATGCAATTAGCAGGTGACATAAGGGTCTAGGACACTTGGGAGGGAGAAACAGACCCTGGGTCTCTTTTATATGAAACAGGGCCTCAAGCACATTATCACATTATCACATGATCCATTTGGAGGCTGTAGACGTCGTTGGAAGGTCATTAAAGAAACATACTATTTATGACTGGATCTCTGGATCTGGACTCCTATTGGTATCAGTGATCAACTGGATCTGGATCTCTGGATCTGGACTCCTCTCCTATTGGTATCAGTGATCAACCATACGAATGGATGCTAACGGCCCTCTGAACCTACTGGTAGGTAGAGGAGGCTCCTACTGACCCACAGGTATGGCCTGATAACCACTGATAACAATATCTCTGCAGTTCCCTCTCATGTGTCAGGAAGCCCAGCTGTTCCTTGACATGTGCAGCAGGGACATTTCTAAGGAAATACTGCAAGAATCTTAACAGCTTGACGCCAATGAATACGAGGCCCCTCACATGTAAAACAGGAGAACATGCGATTCATCACATCCTTGGACCAACACGAGTGACACAGCTCATAAAACATGGACGTCGCGTGTTTCACATACAAAATGACGACGACAACAACAACAGACGTTCTCTATAAGTCACGCAAAGTGGCGGTAATGGTTTATGTCGTTATTTTATCGTTAAGAAGTTGTTCAAACAAGTAACTGAAATGTTCTTGTTTTTTTCTGCTGTTAGTGTGCCCCAGAAGATGAATATCCATCTAGGATTATTAGTATATTATTATCCATCATCCAAATCCATCAAAGGCGTTTATCTTAATTGACTAATATAATAAATCTTAATTGTGTAATATCCAAAACACAATAAAATCAACTATTATCAGTTATTGGCTTGACATTTTGACAACCATTAAAAGGTTTAAATCAAAGACTTGTGTCTGTCTCTATCGATCTATCTATCCTTCTATCTATCGCTCTATTTATCCCATCCACCCATCTCTGTCTGCCTGCCTGTCTGTCAGTCTGTCTGTCCGTATCTCCAAATATATCCATCTATCTCCATATCTATAACTCTTTCTGTCTTGTATCCGTCTGTCTGTCTGTCCACCCTGAAGACGCAGCACGTAGACAGACGACACAACGTACAGAAAGTAAAGTCGACATCGTCAGAATGCCAAGTGAGCGCTGCAGTATTTAACAGATGGGCTGATTTAGGTTTGATTATCGTTCCACAGAGCCAGAGTGTTGCGTCAACTGCACAGAGAATGGATGGTGGAGGCTGTTCTTCAATTGAACCTCATCCAAACAAAAACAAGTATTCAAATCATTCCTGTTGGCTCTGCAGGCCAAAAACCAACAACAACAACAAGAGAAAACTCTTTCTGAAACTGTCGAGTTGAAAACTCACTGGTGCAAATTAATCCCAAATTAATCATTTTATTATCATTACAAAAGTTTGAATAATATTAACTTGTATTCACCTTGAAAAGGAAATAGTATAATTATGTAAGCAGAAGATTAAACAATGAGAATAAAAGGATAACGGAGGACGAAGGCAGAGAGAAGAAAGAGGGGAGGAGGAGGAGGAGATCCTTCCATTATCTCGTCTGCATGACCACGTGGAGCACGTCTTTTTTCCTTACTCCCGCATTTAAAATATTTCCACCGTATTAAAACGTTAAGATCTGATCAAAAATTCTCAGAGTGTGTTTTAGTCACTTAGAACTCATGAAATATTTCCCAGGGTGCAGTGAAGCGACCAAACGTGTCAGAGGGCTGGTGGCGCGCTGGGTTGGCAGCGCGCTGGCCTGCTGTCCATTAGACCTCCACACACTAATGGTGTGATCAAGCTCCAGGTCGTCCTGAAGACAGGGACCAGCACTTTGCCAGGAGTCATCAGGCACACGCCACAGCTGTGGAGCGTCCTCCTATAGAAACACCACACTGTGCAACGCTGCTCTGTCTGGAGAACACAGTCCATCTGTACGTCTCTGTCTGTCCTTCCATACGTCTCTGTCTGTCTGTCTGTGTCTGTCCATATGTCACTGTCTGTCTGTCTATCTGTCTGTCTGTGTCTGTCCATACGTCTATGTCTGTCTGTCTGTCCTTCCATACATCTCTGTCTGTCTGTCAGTCTGTCCTAAACACAGCACATAGACAGATAGACTTGTGTGTCCACAGTCTTTAGCAGACGGGTTGATTTAGGATTGGTTATCCCAGCATGCATCTGACTCAGCCGGCCTATCGGCGAGGCCTACTACACTCCTGTATAGCCCTGCCTTGCGTCTACAAAAACACAGTCACCAACATCCACACAATAACATGCCATCTGATGGCATGTGATGGTGATGAATGGTCCCAGAGAGAGAGAGAGAGAGACTGGAGGAGTGAGGCGATATGCAGATCGCTGGCCTGGTTTCCATACTCCCTGATTTGCAGGCGGCTCATCTCTGGAGGGTGGAGGGTAGGTGGAGGCAGGATTGTGTTTAGCTGTTGAACGGGTCTGCCTGCACTCCTCTCTCTCTCTCTCTCTCTCTCTCTCTCTCTCTCTCTCTGTCTCTCTGCTGATTTCCTGTCATTACCGCTTGCCCCCAAGTGATTGGCCGATGTTAAACCAATCACAGAAAGTGATTTGCCCTAATGTTTCTGCAACATCCACGTCTCTGCAAACACTCTTGTCGGATGTATAGGCTAATGTTTCACTGAACCCCCTCTGATGAAATGTCAGCCGCAAACTCAGAATATTTAATTTTCACTCGCTGTCGTGCCATCGTAGTCAGATGTATCCGGTGTTGTTCTTTGTTTGTAAAGGACATTCGTTTATTCGGTGATCGTGAAGCGAATGTGGAATACGAACGTCTTGGGAGGCTTGACTCACGAGGATGTTGCTCCTCAACAAAGTGATTCCTCGAATGACTTTAGATCACAAGTGAATGGAAGCATAATGGAAACATAGATGATCAAATACTTCATGCTAGGTGACTGAATGCTGTCAACCAATCAGGTTCTAGATGGATGGATATTGGATGGATAATGGATGGCTATTGGATAAATGTAGTGTTGAATGAAAATATACTGGGTTGCAGTTCGGAGGAGGACACGTCAAACGTCATCGCTTTGCCGTACGTAACTGAAGCTCTGCGCAGTAATTAACAAGAACTAAGTGACCTGAAAGTGATAATCTTTTGGCAAAATGTGGGAAAATAAAATCATGTCTTAATTTTAGCAATTTAATCTGACTTATCGTTGTTGTTATTTTCCTCTTCTCCCTGTCGGCCTCTTGATATTTTTCTATTTCCAGTGAGTTAGCAGCTAACTCCACAACTTCACCATGTGTCTGCACAACATTTTAATATTCCCAGAGAGGCAATGATTTTAAATAGAATACAGATACAGTTACTTGTAAACTACAATTAGGCACAACACTGCCAAGTTTTACTGCAGAGGTTTATTGTGTCTGTTAAACTTTGGCTAGCAGAGGCCAACACGGCGCTACAGTTATGTGTCTGTTGGTTTTGATTGTTCAGCCTGACTTGTAAGTTGCTCTGGATGAAAGCGTCTGCTAAATGACTAAATGTAAATGGACGTCACTCTGGTAAATGTTAGTTAGCACTTAGCAGACACCTAGCGCAGTGCTAAAGTGGTGCGTCTTAAACTTTAGTTAAACTTTAAGCTGTTAAACTTCAGTTAGCAGACACCTAGCGCAGTGCTAAAATGGTGCGTCTTAAACTTCAGCTAGCAGACAGCTAGCGCAGTGCTAATGTGGCGTTTATTGCCGTTAAATGTCAGTTAGTAGACCTGGCCCAGCGCTAGAGTCGCCAGCACCATGGATGGAGACGGGCCGTTCAGCCAAGGCCCAGACCCCCTGTGGTCCCTACAGATCCCATGGCCCTCACCGTGAGAGTAGCGGTGCTAGCCCCAGTGTCCTGGCTACCTTCCCAAACGGGCTCTTGTACCAACATGCCCCCCTAATCGTCTCTAATTGGATTAATTCATTCCTCGCCGCTCCACTGTGATAGTCAGTGTGTGGCAGGTGGCACGTGTCTCTGGTCACGTCAGTTAGCAGAGCTAGCGCAGTGCTAAAGTAACGTGCGCGTCTGTTAAACGTCAGTTAGCAGAGCTAGCGCAGTGCTAAAGTAACGTGCGCGTCTGTTAAACGTCAGTTAGCAGAGCTAGCGCAGTGCTAAAGTAACGTGCGCGTCTGTTAAACGTCAGTTAGCAGAGCTAGCGCAGTGCTAAAGTAACGTGCGCGTCTGTTAAACGTCAGTTAGCAGAGCTAGCGCAGTGCTAAAGTAACGTGCGCGTCTGTTAAACGTCAGTTAGCAGAGCTAGCGCAGTGCTAAAGTAACGTGCGTGTCTGTTAAACGTCAGTTAGCAGAGCTAGTGCAGTGCTAAATTGGCGCGCCTGTGTCTGTTAAACTGTGGCGATGGCGGTTGCTCTGACAACGCACAGCCAAGTGGTTTAGTCAGCGTTTTGGGGATATTTGGCGTAATAACGGGCGTCACTATGCCAACGTGTGGTGGCTCAGCAGGAGGCCGGTTTGGCTCGCTGGTGTTTCTCAGAGCTAGCAAAACAGAATAATGAAGAGCTGGGGGCCGAGGTGCTTGTAGCTCTGCTTGTGACAAGACCAGCGTGGAGTTAGAGAACAAAATAGAGAGGGAGAGAGAGAGAGATGGGGAGAGAGAGAGGGAGAGAGATAGGGAGAGAGAGAGGGAGAGAGATGGGGAGAGAGAGAGGGAGAGAGAGGGAGAGATGGGACAAGAGAGAGGGAGAGAGAGGGAGAGATGGGACAAGAGAGAGGGAGAGAGAGAGAGAGAGACGGAGAGAAAGATACGGAGAGAGAGAGAGAGAGCGAGAGAGAGGGGGAGAGAGATAGAGAGAGAGACAAAGAGAGAGAGAAGAGACGGAGAGAGAGAGAGCGAGCGAGCGAGAGAGAGAGAGAGAGAGAGAGAGCGAGAGCGAGAGAGAGCGAGAGCGAGGGAGCGAGCGAGCGAGCAGGAGGGACAGAGCCAGGCCTCTTTATGACACGCCGAGGGAGCATCCAACCCCTTAGTTTGTGCCAGTCTCCCAGCATTCCCAGGACCTTGACAGCAGATCCTCGCTACATCCCCCCGCTGTGTCAAAATCTGCCTATGTGCTAATGAACGTGTCAGGCGCCCGTCGTGTCCCGGAGCCCGCGGGCGCGCGCCCCTTTTTTTTACGATCTCGCCTCCGCTGCGGCAATCCCCGGCCCGGCGCCGGTAACGTCAAGAGTGTGTGTGTGTGTGTGTCTGGCGGGGGCCTCCACACACACACACACACACACACACACACCGATTGCGACACAGGAATATACGTTTCATTTGCGTGTGTGAAATGCTAATTCGACGAGGAAGCTGACCTTATTTGGTGGTGGTGGTGGGGGGGGTTAGATGTTCTCCTAGCTCATCGGGTCGTCCTGTAGAGCAATAACGTAGATGTAAGATGTAAACGTTACGGGCGTGGCGTCGTCGGGTTGTTACGCAGTAATTACTCGTCGGATGAACCCCGTAACAAGGACCGCCGTCGTCACGTGAAGCTTTTACCTGCTTCTGTTTCTTGGTCCGCGTCGGCACGCGTGACGTGTGCGCGATGAGTCAGTGCGGGGGGAATGAGAGAGTCCCGCGTGCGTGTGCGTGTGTGCGTGCGTGCGTGCGTGTGTGTGTTTCATATTCCTTGTCCTGTCTAACCACGCTGTAGGTTTCCTGAGCTTTAAAGACCAGAGTTGGAAGAAACACAGTAGAGAGGAGCATCCCCAACACCTCTGCCACAGCAGAGACAGTTTGTCATAAAACAAAACAAACAAACAAACAAACACACACACACACACACACACATGCACACACGCACATGCACACACATGCACACACGCACACGCGCATACACAAATAAATAAATAAATAAAAAACAACCCTGGAGCAGCCTTTGGCAGGCTATGAACAGTATACATCAAGGTGTGTGTGTGTGTGTGTGTGTGTGTGTGTGTGTTTGTTTGTCTTTACACTGTGTGGTCTAATATCACTAAACACACTCAACAGATCCACCGCAGAGTCAATAACAGGGGAGGAGTTCACATGGGCC
>OMNS01031140.1:0-18725 GCA_900303225.1 Laemonema laureysi | reverse complement strand
CCCCCCCCCCCAGTCAGCGAAGTCGTCGCTCGATAGCTTTTATTTGTCCTTATTTCTTTGTCTTTAAGACCCAACCCTGCGAAGCTGCCGCTGCCAGGCTTCGATTTGGTTCTGTGGCTTTTTTGTGTGGATATTTGTTTTCTAAACGGAGGTTACCAGCTTTATATCAATCGATTTATTCTTGCCAGAGGAAGAAAAAAAACACGACACGTTTCAAGTAATTGCTGAGAAATGTATGAAGTTTACTACTGCGATGAACTGTGGCGGTGGGAAGTTGTGTAACTGCCAGTAGTCAGTCTGACCTTTGTGATAAACTATACACGTTGACTTGGAACAGTTGGGAAAGGAAACCTAAAATAAGGTCATTTCACCCAAGGGGCACTCCAACAGTAATTGGCCCCGTGTGATTTTATTAAGTGAGAACATTTACAGACATTTAAATAAGAGCATTTTAACCAAATATTTGAATACGATGGTCCTATAGTGAGAAAGGGTTTTCCCTAAATAATGACAGATGGAGATAAACTTGTTTCATTTAAATCTGGCTCTTGTTTTTATACCAAAGGCCTTGTAAGCACTGGCCAACTGAGTGTAGTTCACACTCCACTCAAGGATTTCCGTTAATGATCTTCTATGTGGTTTGCCAGCTAATGAGGCCCAATTTGGACAGTGATGCCTTGTTCTCTGTGTTCTTTTATATGATTTGGTTTTAAATACACTTTAGTTGGATCGTGCCAAGTAACTTTACGACCTTTTAACTTGGTTTGGCGGGGTTCTAACAGAGCGGGTCATTTGTGGTACAGGGTTTGTGTGTGTCGGCGGTTGTCGTACAGACGACGACGATGGCCAGTGAATGCAGTTTGAGTTACTTCCTGGGTTACTGTTCAGCTCTGTTTTTACGTCACAAGTCCTTGAGGCAGACATGGAAGTCTGTCCCGAGAGCAGTGGTGCTCAGTGTTAATCAGCGAGGAACAGAGGCCGAAAAAGGGCTGAAGAACAACACAAGGGCCTCCCCTCCTGAGGACACTGAAGATGGAAAAATAAAAAAGACGAACGTGAAACTGCCTCCGCTCGCAACCGTCTGTTCGTATGTTGCGTGTGTTCAACGTATACTTAACCAAGTGTATCCAATCAATTGGCTCCTCCTGATGATTTATTTTCCACACGCTTGTAGATATCAAGCAGTGTTATTTGTTAGCTACATACCAATTTTTGTAATTGTCTCTTGGTGGCAGGTTTAACTTGACGAAAAATATATTATTTCCATAAATGTGCAAACGCGACCTCTGGAGGTGATTCTGGGGACATGCAAGCTGGCTTAAAAAATAAAAAGCCGATCATGTTGAAGTGCCAAAATGCTATTATTGAAATATTGATGTAAAATAATATATTTCCATGTATAGCTTTGAGTATGCTTGATTTCACAGGGAACAAAAGAAAGCTACATATAAGTGAGCTTAAGGACGGCTGTTTGCTTCTCTTTTAAAAGGGTCTCGTAGGTTTTCCTCCAAAACACTGTCATGGGTCAGTAAAAGGGTTTTAATGTCGTTTGTCTCGGGTTTTGTGGTCCTCAAGCCTCCGCCTTCTCCGTGTGCAACAGATTTTCGCTTCAAAAACAAATGTTTACCTACATGAGAATCAGCAAAAATAAACAGCAGAACTTTGTAATACAAGACAGACGAGACCACAGCAGGATATTTGGGCCAGTATTTCTTTGGCAGTTTGATACAAGGACAGCACTATGCATTGTTAGGGTTAGTAGAGACTTAGACGAGACTACTGGGGGATGTCTGTTTACTCAGCTCCTGACATCGAAACATTTTTGCTGCAATTGTCCCCCATAGCTGCCTCGTAGTGTAAAACGGACGGGGTGGACGTAAAGACCTGTTTAACAATTTTAGCTTATCCACCAGCTGAGGACGACACATTTCCTAATGGTAAAAAAAAACAAAAACCTTTATAAACGTAATTTGTACCTCTTTTTGCACGACGAAGCTATACGTGTCCGTGAGTGTGTGTCGGTCCGCCTGCGCCCTGTGTTATAATGATATTAATGCACTCTAAACGGTGATGCATGACAACCGCCGGGAGGAAACCTGCGTTGGGTTCGAGGAGTGGCTGTCGTGGAGTGTTTGGCTCTCTCCACCCACTCTCTCTCTCTCTCTCTCTTTCTTTCTCTCTTTTTGAGCTTGTATTTATGAACACATATATTTGTACAGAGAAAAAAATACTAATTTTGCATCTTCTGTAATGTTTCAATACTTTTATGGCACTCCTGCATGATAGCAATAAACTATTTTGAATGAAAAACACGATGGATTTGTTAATGGTACACTAAACACACATGTGAACACAAATTGTACTTTATGTTAAAAATAAATATTAATATATAATATATGGAGTACGTAGTCCACATATTGAAGGAAATTATGGAATTATTTCACATGATTGAGGTAGATATGCATCATCTCTGTCACCAACAGTATAATAGATGCTATAATAGATGCAGAAAGGAAACAAGCATCCATCTCTATGGCAACAGCCCTAGTGGACATTGTTGCTGACAACAATTGCCAATTGCGCAATCCCTCCAAATTTGAGGCATCCGAGGCTTGTAGGCCCACAATAAAAACTACATTTCAGAGCGGCATTCTGTGGTCCACCATCTTAGGAGCACCTGCAGTGATCATCTTGTGTTATCAGTCCTAATCCCGCACACCTGTCCAGTAGATGTCCTGTATTTGCTCACCATCAGGGATCGGAACACACGTTTAAACTAAATAAGCTCTTTGAGCACATAGACAAAATAATAAGTATCTTTTGCTTTTTCTTGAAGGAAAATAGAAATAGAAATAGTGTTTGTTAATACATCACACGGCCTAATCAGACCACTAGTGTGACGTGATTGCCGCTCACTTGGAAAAACACTGCAGCGTTGGATCAACCCTTGATCCGCGTGTGTTTGAGACAACAGAAGCCTCATCCTGTCTCTGAAGTCGGCCTTGCGTTGGCAGGCCTATGTGTGCTCAAACTGGTGGAGCAGGGGTGGAGCGACGTGTCGTTCAATATTGACCCAAGCTCTTGCTCCAATTAGGCGAGGCAGGATGAAATCCGGGTCTGGAGCTGCTGTTGTTCTCCGGTGTTTCCCTTTTCTGTGAAGGAATGTGCCAGCACATGTAGGCTGGACGTTGGTTTTATCCTAGCAAGTGTTTTTTTGCTGAGTGTATTTATTTTTTAGCTGATTATATTTATTTGTGCTTGGAGCCATAGTCTACTTTTTAGTATTGTTTTGAGTAAAAAAAGTTTTGGATTACCATGGATTACCCCAGACTGTGTCAATGTGTGCACTTCCTCCTCAGCCTACAGGTAGGTTCCTTCCATGTTTAGAAGTCAAACCACAGACCACTCGATTACATTGGCGTTATTGGCAGAAGCCCACAACATGACATTGAGGACCTACCGAGGCTAATGAGGCACGGTGTGGTGAATTGTATCTCGGTTGCGGCCGTAAGATTGTGACGATGATGTAATCATTCTCTAATGTTGTTCATGGAGCGTCTGCTCCTAACGTTGTCCTTTTGGTACAACAGATGGTATGGGGTGTGGATAACGTGGCCCTCCTCAACCCCCCCGAAGAGCCCGTGTCGGGTCACCGGTTGAAGGTGCTCTACTCTTGTGACAGCCGTGCGCTAGTGCACGTGGACTGCGTGGTGACCTTCGACAAGGGCCTGACCTCCAAGTATCCGCTGGGGCACTGGCCCTGCGAGCCCGGCGAACCCAGGGTCAGAGCTGTGAAGCTGGGCTTCCCGGACTGGCTGGTGTACCGGGGGGATGGGATAGTTCCAGAGTCCCACTGGGTTCAGAGCAGTATCCTTGTGGTATCGCTCCGTCGGGGTGGCCCATCAGAGGGTGAGTATGGGGTGGTCCTGGATCTGGCGGAGTTGCAGTCTATACCCCCCCTCAGAAGACCCCTGAAACAGCACGACATCTCTCCCTCCTGGAGCTCACAGATGATTCGTCTGGCGAGGGACTTCTCACACTCTCTGTGCATGGAGGAGAAAGGTAAGATTAGTGAATGGAGAACAGAGGGAATTCTTTGACATATACCGGGCAGACAAACAAACATGATTGTTTTTCAGTTTACTCGTGTTTACGATGTCAACAAACTGGGCAAATCATGAGCTGAATTTCTGTGAGTGTGTTTGTAAGATTGTATTTTAAGACCTTCAAGTAATTTCTTTTGTCACTTAGAATCTGTGTTTAACAAGAGATTAGCTGCTGTTTTGAGAAGGTGGTGGTTTCTGTGTGTGTAGGATTACATTATAGTGACTCCTTCAACATATTTCCTCCTCGCGTAGAGACGGTGAACCTGCTGTCTTCCATCTATGCCTCAAGTGGTGAGAACTTTGGCGTCACCAAGACCCTGGGTGTCTACGGCAGCGAGGTGCTGGAGAACGCTCGCCTCAACAGTGTCTCTTATCCATGGTGAGAAGTATGAATAATACAATCTACCGATACACTTAATTACTATTTAATCTGTGTTTTACAAAGCATTGTTCATTGTTTGTTGTTTGTTGGCAGGTGTATGTTTTCCATCTGGGTGTTTGTGATGAGACACTGTGAGCAGCGCATGTGTAGCATCTTCCATCACATAGACTCCGGCGACAACTACGTCACACCCGTTCTATTCCTCACACAGACAGGTAAAGGCAGGGGGCAGAACAGTGTAGTGGTTAAGGTTCAGATTCCCAGACGAAGGACTCTGGGTTCAATCCTTGAGCAAGATGCCCTGACCCCTACCTGCTGCCGATGCATGACATGCATCTTAATTCACTTTGGTGAAGTTGCTTTGGATTAAACACATTTGCTAAAACTAAATGGTAAATAGTAATATTCAGAAAGTATTACTGCCTTGGTCTTCTGTAAGGCAAGGTGAAGGCTAGAAATAATTCTGTGTTATTTCACAATCTCTCTCTCTTCTAATGTCTGCAGGTCAGCTCCACTGCCAGATGAACGGAGAACCGGGTGAATCTTCAGCGTTCCTCACAGCCTTCAGTGTTCCTCTCCGCCAGTGGTGTCATCTGAGTGTCGTCCTGCGCGGCCGAACCGTGAGTCCCTTCCCTCCGTCATCGGTTTCTGTAGTGATGGTTGATGGTTTAAGATGATAACCATGTCCTCCATTTGATCCTACAGGCCACCATCGACATGGTGTGTACAGATGGACATTCAAAAAGTGTTCATTCTACAGAATTCACGTACGATCGTTTTATCTTTTTCCTTCTGTGCAAACTGCAAAAATAAAATGCACTAAGGTGGAATATGTAGACCTCTATATACACCAGTAGGGGGGAGGATATAGCTGTTAGGGTGTTTGCCAGAAGGTTCTGGGTTTGAACCCGAATTTCCAGTCTAACCCATAGCTGCTGCTTGATGACATAACATATGTGATAAATGACTAAATAGTAGTCAACAGCAGTATTCTTTTCTAAATATGAATCTTAAGTATTGGTCTTCTGTAGTTTCAGGCATACTCTGGTGTTGGATGATACAGAGGGGTATTTTGTGATTGGAGGAGGAAAATTCATCAGAGGAGTGGAGGGTTATTATGGTCCTCTGATGTACTACCGCAGCAGAATACCTTCAATCAGCCAGGTAATGGTGTTTCCATAGCTATCTCAATATTGTGTGTTGAATGTATTTGTAATATGCCGTTCATAATGTGTTTTGTCATCTACAGGGTGAAGTCGATGTTCCTGATCTTCTCAGCCGTATAAACCTGCCCAGGTGGCTGGACAACTGTCAAGAGTTTCAAGATGACATGAGAGACAAAATCACTGGCTACTCGCTGATGGCCAAACAAGACGCAGAAGCTGGTAGTGTATTTCAAATAATTCCCACAAGATGGCGCCAAACTCACTTCAAATGTATAGTATAGAAATACCGTCATATCAACTTGATATTGTTGTTTCAGAGAGAAATTCGTACGATTTTTATCATGAAAACATGGTGAAAAAGAATGGATTATTAAAGTCACAGTGCGAACCCTGGGAAGCGAGTTCTCCCCAGACAAGGCAAGCTGCAAACATAGCTAAACGACTGGCTCTCAAACATGGTAAGAACAAAGTTGATCACAAAGACCACTCTTAATTATTTCTCTTGTATTACAACTCCTACATTATAATGGATTCACTTTACCTCTACACGCAGGAGGAAGGTCAGAGGTCAGCCTGGCATCGGTGGGCAAAGCGCTTTACTCCTTTGCACTTTTAAAACTAGAGAGAACGGGCGAGGTGGAAGCGGTTCGCAGAGTGTTGCCGCTCTTGCGCCAGGCTGGCTGTCTGGGGGACGACCGCTCGCTCCACCTGGCGGCCGTTCTCTATAACACAGGACTGGGAGTCCGCAGGCAGCCCAACAAGGTGTTTTTTAATATTTATGTATATGTTGATAATTAATATGTATAATGCTTTTCATAAAAAGAATGGCAACCTATTTCAACAGTTAATTATTCTTCATCAAGTGATAATGATTATGATAGTGTATCGCTATCCCTCCAGCCTTAGCCTACTGTGTGTTCTCCTGCTAATGTCCCCGTGGTCCCTGCAGGCCTGGCTCCTGGCCCTGCTGGGGGCCCAGCAGGACTCCAGACTGGGCCTGATGCACCTGGGACACTGCCACCACCAGGGGGACCACGGCCTTCCAGCAGACCTGGACCTGTCGTACGCCTACTACGCTAACATCGCCAAGCAGACGACTTTCGACCGGCAGAAGCCTTCTCCCGACCAGGTAGAACACGCCCCCCTATTGAACACGCCCCCCTATTGAACACGCCCCCCTGTTGAACACGGCGTTTGGTCCAGTCTCTGCTACGTTCAGTTGGGTGTTTGTGGGGTCCCAGGTGTTCGTGGAGGCGATCTACCTGGACAACGAGGAGGCGCTGGAGCAGCAGACCAGTGAGAACCACCACATCTTCCAGTGGCTCCAACTACAGGCGCACAAGGGGGCCGCCAACGCTGAGGTGTGTGTGTGTGTGTGTGTGTGTGTGTGTGTGTGTGTGTGTGTGTGTGTGTGTGTGAAAATCTGTTACAATGGGACAAAGTAGTCGGTGCACAACACAATGTGGTTAACCATGGTTACCATGGCAGCCCCGTGACGATCGGTCTGCCCCTGCAGCAAACGATGGGCCGCATGCTGTTCTGGGGCCAGCAGGGGCTCTCTGCAGACATCCAGAGGGCGGCGAGGCACTACGAGAGGGGAGCCATCCGGTTGCAGGACCCCGCGTCCATGTATGACTTCGGCATCGTCCTGATGCAGGTCAGACGCCTGCACACGGCATTCATACATGTGACGTATTTGGCACGCAGTACCAGTAGTTTTGCATGCAGTACTGAACCTGTACACCTGGTGGTGCTGTTTGTAGTCTCTGGCTGATTATAACCTGTATGTATGTAATGTTCTCTTAAGCGCCTTTCACACATGCAGTCTATCCCAGAAATGTTCCGCAACATTTCCTGCATGGGGTCGTGAATGGGAACGGGGATCGAAATCCCGGAAAATTTGTACTGCCAATTTCCCACCTGAAGACCTAGTGACATTTCTGTAACACAGCCAGTACGGTGTCAACTGATGATCAATTTGAATCTGCGACTTTTGATTTTCGGGTGATTCGATAACAATATCAATGCTTCTTTTGTTCGCAAACAAGCTCCCTTTTTTCAAGACTGGCTGGAAACTGGACAGATTCAGAAATAGCTCCTCTCAGTCACGCAGACGGTGAAATTGATAGGCAGCTGTGTTGCATTACCGCCATCTGCTGGACAGTCCATTGGCCCGTATATCCTGGAACTGCTATGCCATGTGTGAAAAAACAGAAAGAGTGTGAAGCGAACATTGATTAATTGGCTTGTCCATGTGTAGTATTGACTCAGCTCTTGACTTACTAAGAGCCGAGTTATTACTGTTACAATTACTGTTACTTTAATAACTGGGGTGTAGTCGGTGTTAAGCCTTTATTATGTCTTCAACAGGGGCTTGGTGTTAAAAAGGATGTTCAGAGAGCTGTCACCTTCCTGAAGAGAGCGAGACAGCAGGTTCGATGTCGTCTTTGTACCGTTTAAAACCAACCTCTCCTTGTGGGCTTGGTTTTTAAGTGCACCCTGTAACCCAAATCCTCACCCTCTTTGACAGGGCTATGTACCCGCAGCCAACGCCCTGGCCTGGTACTACGAGCAGTTTGAGCGAGACTACAAGCGGGCGGTGGAGCTGTGGGAAGAGGCGGACCTCCTGGGGAGTCCGGACGCCGCCATGAACCTTGGGGTCATGTACTCCCAGGGCCTCTACCCTGGAAAACCTGCCGACAAGGTCAGGAGCGGGAATACGTTCTATCACACACACACACACACACACACACACACAGAATTATCGATTTGTTTTGCATCGTCGCCTAGTTTTTAGGTCTGAAATGTTTCTTACATTTTGGTACATGTGAATCCTCACACATAGTTTTAACCCAATGAATATCTGCCCTTAATATTAATATCAATGTCACTGTGCATGTATGCGCATCACACCACGGTGTGGTATATCACCAAATATCTATAGCTTGTAAGCCAACAGTCTGCTATACATATCCGGCAACCGCAAGGTTGGGACCTAGCGGCGTCCATTTGTGTTTCCCATGCAGTTCACGGCCTATAAGTACTACCTGAAGTCTGTCCAGAGAGGTCATGTGACCGGAGCCGTCCATCTGTCTGAAATGTGGACCAGCGGGATACCGGGCCGACTCCAGCGACGCCCTGCTGATGCCGTATTGTTAGCTGCTTGTCTTTCTGTTTGTCCTTTAACTCGTCAGCATTTTAATATTACATTATAACACGCTATAGCATGCTAACAGGTTAACATGCTATTACATTATAGCATGCTAACAGGTTAACATGCTATAACATGCTAACATGTTAACATGCCATTACATTATACAATGTTTTAGCATGCGGACATGCTACAACATGCTAATGTTATGGCCTGCAGGTGGTCCAGATGGGCAGCTGAGCATAATGGATACTTGGGCAGTGTTTTAAGGAAGGCCTTGAACTCCCACCTTAACAGCGACAGGTGCAGCTTGCTGTTATTCTCGCGGCCCATGATATTTTACTGCTTTTATAATGAGAATTCACAAAGCGACTGAGGGGTGTTCTTGCTTCCTGATAGGCTGATGTCGTTGTTGTATTACGTGGTGGCTGCTGAGTCTGGATATGCCACCGCCCAGTTCAACGCTGCCCATATATGTGAACAAAACAGCGTGAGTTGATCAAAACCTAAGTCCACTGTTGTCACAGTCTGAGGTGGCTGTTGTTTATACTCAACAGCCGGTCTTCCGTTGGTTTTTAGGGAGATGTCAGAGTTTCTAAAACACGCCGAGACTGTAATGTACATAAAGGGAGTTGATGGTGTGCCGTTGTTCTCCTATGTGTGAACAGGAAGGATTCCTGGATCCTCTTTTTGCTGCCCATTGCGTGCTGAGATACTACAACCTGACGGTCCACAGTCAACATCCCAACACCGCAGGTAAGTTAGAACTTAAATATATCGACACAATCCATAAACGTCTGACATAATGTCAAAACTGTTATTTCTTCACATTCTGTTTTAAACTAATCATCTTGCACATTGTACATTTAAAAAGTGTATTCATGTATAATTGTGATGTTTTTAATGGACCCCGAACCTTGTGGGTCTCGTTTCCTCAGCCCTTATTAAAATGGGGGACCTCTTTTATGAGGGACACGTCGCAGGACACGAAGACATGGTCTCCGCTGCCCAGAAGTACAAACAGGCCGCACTCATGAAGGATCCACAGGTAGTCACATTGACCTGAGTCATCACAAGTCTTTTTGCAGACAACTTTATCTGAAGCCACCTCCAGATGAGGCTCAGACCAATCATGGAACAAGCAAACATTTTTTTAAGTGCAAAAATGTGGCTCCCATGAAGTACACTAAACACGGTGCTGTGCTAAATGAGAAAGGAGGGTTTGAAAGACCTTCCATACATGCTGTATTCCTCCTCCCCAGGGATGGTACAGCCTGGGTCTCCTCGTTGAGCAGGACTACAGACTGCCTTTATCAGTGATGATCGACCTGGGTCTCCCTGAACTCTACCTGGCAGACAAATACACGCTACAGGCCGCCATGTACAGCAGGTGTGTTGTGCGCTGATCTAGTCTGTCGCTATGCACTGCATACATGTATGCAGTGTATTCCTGTGCAGTGAAAAATCATCAAATCCTCATGTTGGACCCTTGTTACAGGTGCAGAGACTCCGAGGCAACAGAGGCCTACTTGCCATGCAGTCTGGCTCTCTTCAATGTCTACCTGCAGTCCTTCCAGAGAGACTACAGGGCCTCTGTCACGGTTCGGCCCATCCATACAAACCTGGCTTTTTATCTGTACACGTCTATTCTTTATCCCCCATAGAGGAATTGCATTAGTTCCTCAATGTCTTGTCGATAGAAAAGAAAAATATTATCAAGGAAAACACTTTGATAACTCTGCTATGGCAACTGAAGTGCATTAAGTAGCACTATACTGGCTATTTAGTGCGTTCTTAACTCCAGCCACAATATACCTAAGAAACCGTTTGAATCCTCAGGGGAGGCTCCACTATTCAAAACACCAAAAAAATGTTTAACCACGATAATAAATATTTGTACATGTAGAGTTTTTGGACTAAAGCACCATATACTCCTGACATAGTATACAGAAATATGAGGACACAGAGTTCTTGGTTTACTAGAATGTCGTTGATGTTGTTCTTCTACCCTACAGTTGTCCAGTCTTGTCCTAGTGGTCATTACAGCGCCTCCCATCCTCCTGGTGCTGCTGGCGTACCTCCGGGGGACTGGCCTGTCCCGTCACCAAATCCTGCACCATCCGGTTAACACGATGAACTGAAAGGACTCTTGAGTATTAATGTAATGAAACGCAACACTTTTCCCCACAGCAGTATGGTTCACCATTTAAAAAAAACCTCATCATCTTGTCATGTTTTAACTAACTTTCTGAATTAAATGTTCTTTTTTTAAATTTCTTGATTTGTTACAACTTACTGGACCCCCATCATTCTCCCTGTTTGTTGGGTTTAATTCTTGAGCTGTTTTCTGTGATCACATGACCGCGCTCTGATAGGTTGGTTCGATTGCATTCAGTCTCGATTACTTTGGCCTGTCCTTGGAATTCCCTTCTACTTCAGTTTGAATACATTTTATTAATCAATGTTGAATAAGGTGAACCAATATTGGATGTCCTTATTGGATAATCGTCCATTTTAGGTAACCATACACACACTCCATGTGAGTCGCCCATATTGCGTGTCCATTTTAGGCATCCATATCCATATTCAATATCCATGATGGGTGTCCATATTAGACCTCCATGTTCGGTGTCCATATTCAATGTTGTCATGTTTGTCATCTGTGTCAGGTGTCAACATGCAATCTCCTCTCTTATCCCTCCTCTCCTCCTCTCACCTCCCCTCCCCTCTGTCCATGTAAGCCGTCCAGGTTAGGTGTCCATGGCATTCTTGGCTCTTCATGTAACTGAAGAGCCAGTGAAGCCAGGAGCACCACTTCTTCTTTTTAACTTCCATCACCCCTCCACTGACTCCTGTAGGGAAAGATGGAAATTATCCACTTGCTTTCCTCGGGCAATAAACTTCAATATCAAACCATAGGGTGATCATTTCCAACAGTGGTTCTGAAATTATTGACTAACGTTATTCAAAACAAACCTTTGGCTCGAGTTCAGCTTCTGTCTGAGGGACTGGCAGAGCTCCAGGCCCAATGTGACCTGTTCAAATGTTAATTTCTCTATTATGGTCTGTATCATGTTTACAGAATAGAAGTATTACATGCATTTGTAAATGTGCTTGCATATTTGATCACATACCATCATTGCATTATGGTGCATGTTTTGCACAGCAGTGTCTTAAGCCTCATAATTGTAGCACAGCACAAATAAGAACCAGAATCGTATTGCTTTTAGCTTGCTTCATATAGGACTAGGTCTATTGTGGACGCTATCCCAACGCCGCCACTATCCGCAAATTCCGCGTTTATAAGCAAATAAGTTTTCAAGCCTTGATTCCGTCCGCGTTTTCCTCATCGCGGAAATCACAGGGCCCTACGTTCAAGACCGTGATACGTCATCAGTCGTTGGCAATGACATTTACGTAAAGAGACGACACGTTTGCTGCGGGATATTTCGAATCTCGCAACGCTTCAGCTGCGGTGATTTCTCTTGTGTGAGCTATATAGGCATCCTTTTGCGGTTGTCAGCAGCAAATGAAAGCCTTAAAACAATGCTGTAACGTTAGCTAGCTAGCTACAGGTCAGCATAATAGCGGTTTTGTTAATCTTTGTTGCTTGTGCAGCCCCCGTCATCTTACCACGTATCAACCAATTGTTCAAAATAGTTTGGAATGGTCACGATGATAGCAGTGTAGCTAAATAGCTAACATGAGTGTAGTTGAATGGGGAAACAGAATAACCGTATTTATATATTATCAACTGCACACAGTTACATATTTGTACAATTGACACATTTATAAACTAAGGTAAAAAAATAAAATAAACAGTAAAAATCAGCGACTGGAAAGTATCGCTTCACAATAGTGCATGACATAGTAGCCTCACACTATGTAACAACTGTCACATTCAAGTAGCATTCTGCATGTTAATTTCTCTTCAGCTGGCCTCCACATTTCCTACAAGGCCTATCTAATCAATGCTTGTTGTACCACAAAAGCCATCATTTGTTTAGAATTTATTTGTCATAGAATGTGTTTCGGGAAATTACCTGTTTTTCAATAAAATCCTACATTAACAAACACTCCACTGGGGATTGAAGTTGTCATGAGTACACAATAGCAAGGCTTATAGCCAGGGAGTAATTTGAGTAAACATTAATGGAAAGGACACATTTGAAGCAAGGGGCAGTGGGAACAAATTAGTTCATGCGCATGATGACAAATATCTAGCATGCATTGGTTTAGCAGGCATGCACCGCACCCGACAGTCTCCATTATCAAGGTAATCATTCTACTGCTCTCGCTTCCTGTCTTCCGCCCTCTCTCACTTCTTCTCTCCCCTTCCTCTCCCCTTCCTCCCTCTCTCTCTCTCTCTCTCTCTCTCGCTCTCTCTCTCTCCACAGATAGAGTCGGAGGGTGTCATAGCAGTGGGGAGTGGGCAGAAGAGAAATAAACTTAGAGCTCACTCAGGCAAAGAGAGGCAGAGAGAGACACAGACTGACACAGAGAGGGACAGACAGAGAGACACAGATTGACACAGAGGGACAGACAGACATACAGAGAGAGAAACAGACTGACACAGATTGAGGGACAGACAGACTGACAAAGAAACGGATAAAGACACAGACTGACAGAGAGAGAGAGAGACGGACAGACTGACACAGAGAGACAGCGAGACAGAGGTAGAGGAAGAGAAGCTGGACCTGAGCTTGTGGGATATCGGCTACAGAGACGCCCAGCTGTTCAGCAGGCACGGCTGATACAGGTATGTGTGTGAGTGTGTGCAGGCATGTGTGTGTGTGGAGGGTAACAGGCAAGTCAGTGCTGATTCCCACGTTTAGGTTTTTTCCTTTGCCTTGTGTTTTTGTTCTAATGCCTTCTTTTGAAGGCTGTGTTAAAAGTTTAATACTGATTTATTATCATTATATTATATTATAATATACATTTTTTTATATAATATATTTTTAATGGATTTAAATCAAATTGTAATAGGAACTGATTTTAGGCCCAATACAGGCCTACAATTATTTCCTGATAATTGATCAGCTGAATCTGCTTCAACATAGAATCACTGCTGAATGACAACCCAGCTGCTGTCCTCTTATTCCCCTGATCTGGACTCTTCCTGGTCTGTTTGAGGGCGATGCGAACCTTGAGCAGGCTGACAGATTACAGGTCAAGGGCTCCTGTCTTGTTGTCTCTATGGCCTGTGTTGCTGTGTTGTTTTCCACCGCTGGCTGAGTCGATGCTAATGAGCTAGCAGGTAGATTGATGGGATGAGCGTAGTCTCAGTGTAGACAGGAAGGCCAACGACTGACATCCTGCCAACTAATGATGCCACCTGTCTTAGCCTAGCCGCGCTTCGGCTCATTTCTACCCACACGGTCCCGGTGCTAGAGAGGAGCCTCAGCTGCCACTAGCAGGAGGTGAACTTAATGCCTTCACTTTCTGCTTCTCACACGTGTGGAGGTTCTCGTTTCTTTAGGTTTTCAATTGATTTCATCTGCTAATTAGTGTAGTGATTGTGAAATTGTACAAAGTGTTGTTAAAACCGTCCTAACGTGTCTTTAAACCTTTGAGATATCTGAATGTCACCTAAATGTTTCAGGTTAAATCCCAGGATATAGCGGCCTTGTGCACATCTACACACTCACTAACCCCAGTGGGGCGAATGTGTAACACTGTTTAACAACTGCTTTTGCCTTTTGCAGTTGACCTCTCTTGTAGATCCCTGGGAACGTTTAGCTGCAGTTTATTTGGATGTAATGTATTCCGTCACTTGTGGGTTTCAGTCCCTTTTGTAACCTACCGGTTCCACCGGTTTGTTCTTGTACTGTTGTACTTGTACTGTAATATATTCCTGAATGTTTCTCTCGCAATTCACAATGCTTGCTTATTTCAGATTAGAGTACGGCTCTCATTTTTCTCCTTGAACATACCCACAAAAAATGTGTATTTCAATGTGATTAATGACATCTAATAAAAAAACTATTTACACAGCTGCTGGCTGTGTAAATTCAGGCTAATATTTAATGTTGAATCCCTTGTAGAAATTAATGTTTGGCCATATTCACTTCATATATTCAGGGCCTGGCTTCTGAAATAGAAGAAAAGGGTCCAATCTCCGCTCTATGATTCAAAATGAGTGTTCAATGGTCCTATTCACAAAATAATCCCAACATAATGAAATCTGCTAGTGCAAAACAGAAATGTAGTATTTTACTGTTCCTTTGCCAGAGAGTGCCAGAGGGATATATTAAACACAGATCTTTTATAGAAAGGCTATTAAATACTGTTCTCTTTTTCGTCAGCCTCCGAGGGTTCATAGAGCACACGGAACCGGCAATATGGAGGTTAGAGTTCAGCGAACACGAACAGCAACGTTTTACTCCATTTGTCAACTATTTGCGGTTCTCCGTGGACCTCTGCTTCATGCCCAGGGTCAAGGTAAGACTGAAACGTTTTCCATTGGCCCATTTGTGTTTTTCTTGGGGATGTAGTTGCCTGGGAGGACAAAACTGGCAGACTAAGTGGTCAGTGTTTACTGAAACAGAAAATGTCACAAGTTTAAGTAAAGGTGTCAGTTTGAGATGAGACTACCATACAAAGTGACTTTTTTCCTCTAGTTACCTGCATCATCAAGGTGTTTGTTTTGTCGAAATGATTTTAAAGGGTAGTGTTGTCGTTTTCCCCTGTTCATTCTACTCTATTTCCACTGATATGCTACTTGGACTGGTTGTGGTGGCCTGGGACCAGGTTGAATCCACACATCCCAGAAACACAAGGCCACCACGTCCTCTGGTGTCAAACTGCTCGTCTGGTGTCTACACCTCCCTGTGGCCAGAATTATTTATAGCATGGCAGGGTCTGTCACACTAACAATTAGTGTTCTCACACACACACACACACACACACAGACACACTCTACTATGTACACAATTGTCAAGTTTGAGGTGTTGGGGGGCAGTGCAAGGTTAATGTCTGGAAATGGAGAGTTATGAGTATTTTAACATTCAGCTCTCATCCAAGGTGGTCTAATGAAGGGCCCTGTGCTGGGGCACCTGCCGAGGAGCTGTTTGGAGACAGCGAGTGATGGGGCATCACATAGAGAGAGGGATGGACTCAGTAGGACAGCCACTAATGATCGTTGGGATGGTCCATCAATCTGGGGGATTATTGACTCGTATTCGGTGTAGTGGATTCATTGTTAAACTTCCAAATGAAAAAAACAAAAAAAGAAACGTTTGCCAATGCCATATTGCATATTGGATATGACAGACAGGATGGACAAGTTCATCAAAATACATTTATTACATGACGACATTGACTATTCAATGTCGCCTCTAAGTGACTTCATCGACTCCTGCCCCAATCCTCAGACTCATTAGAATCGTGACCATTTCAAATCCTGAAGGGACACTTGTTCCATTACTGCACACTAGTATATACTGTATATACTGCTCCCCTCCCACACATACCTCTTTATGTTCAATATGGGACTCTTATACATCCCTAGAACTATCTCAGACCTTTAAGGATAATCCTTCCAGAGGAGGAGGACGACTTGGGCTGCTCATTTAACTGCCTCGTGGTGGAGGGGAGATTCATCGGCGCGATGACAGCAGTCTGGCAGACTAGCAACTCCACATATAAAGTCTGAGGCATCGGCTGCCGAGTTTGTCAAGAGAATTACAAATGGCGATAAAAGTGGTACACATAGTAGGAACAGAACCGAAACGGTCCTTTTTATTGTTTTTATGTTTTCAATGCCCACAGATCTCTGGCACGTGTGTCTGCATTTGTTTATACAGTTTTGTGGTTATTTTATGCACAATGCTTGGGAGTATCAGCTGGATCACTGTTCCTAGTTGGAGAACCTCTGGGATTTGGTCATTGGAGCTTTCAGCCAACAGCCCGTCGAACTGTCTTCATTGGAAGGTTATTGCTTTGAGGAAAGTAACAGAAAAATACAGAAATGGGATATATTTCCCTGGTATTAGCATGTTGTCATTGGCGCCACTGATTGAGTGATAGCCAAAATGTATTTGGCCAATAACTCTTCAATTCTGTTCCCGGGATGGTTTTTAACGTAGGAGGATTATTTGCCATATCTCGCTTTATCCACCAGTAGGCAGTAGTTTAACAATCTATTCCATCCACCTTTTAGCCTCTCAGTCAATCATTCCAGTGTAATACATTGAAATGACCAACTGTGAATGTACAGGGAGGCATGTATGTCTCCATTGAAAGCCGGCTGGCCTTGCTGGAGCGATAGATACACAAACGTGCAGAAGCAAGGCTTCCAGAGCTGATGGGGCTTCTTTACGACCACCATCTGGTTATTAGTATGGCCGCCTGCCCTGTGCTCCCACACCTTCTGCCAGAGATGTGCAGCTCATGTCAAGGTGACTGTTGTGTTGTGCTGGGAGACAAACAGCCAAGTAAACTTAGGCTATGTCCGCGCTATGCTGGATGAATAGGTGGGAAATAGTAGTTTTTGTGTTAAAGGTTTTCTGTTCATCCAGTGTCTTCCAAATGTGGCCCATCAGACCACTTTAGCCTGGCAGCAGACCTGACAATTATGCATAATCGTTTTCAGAAATACACGTTTCATCTGTTCATGCTGCAACGCACAGACAGGCGTTTTCAGATTCATCCACTTGGCAGACATTTTCAGGAAGATCTGTTTTCTATGGTGGAAAGTGTGGGTATGACGTTGTCCAGATTAAAAAAAAGTACATTTCTATACAATGTCTCAGAATCCTGCGGGAGAGTTGGGCGATTGTACCCCCGTGTTCCCCGATCCCATTGGTGTCTGTTTGGTTTGATATGAATGGCTCAGTCACTGGAGCTCTGTATTGTTGTGAAACGTATTGAGGCCAACTACACTTCTGTCCCAGGCAGCGCTGTTGTATTGTTGGCCAACAAAGGAAAATGTCTGGCCGAGCACACTCAGTCATCTGCTCAATTTCTAGAATCCATCATGGAGATTGTCTGATGGGCCATTACAAACCACACTCGCCTGTCTCCTATTCATGCTGGATTGGAATTTGAGAGAGTGGAACAACCAGGTCATTGCATTTCATAAAAAAAAAAGGTGAAAACCACAAGACAACCATTCTTTAGATGTTCAGAGTGGTGCTTCGGAGAAATTGATGTTGCCATTTTTCAAAGAATTTGTCACAGTTGGCTGCATACATATGATGCCCTCCCCCCCTTTTTGTCAAAATAAGAGACCAGGTTTGCTAATAAATAACAAACTCAATGCCCTACAATGCTTTGTTTGAAATATATACAGGATACAGTTCATGGGTTTCACAAGTGTATGACATTAAAGTGAATGCCGTTGATTTGTTATCCTGTATTCAGGAAAAGGATGAATGGGGATTTGTGAAATTGAGGAGTTGTACCTGGCCTGTGGTGGATACAAGGTCCAGTAGTAATATATATGATTTAAACTATATTCTAGTGTTCAACCTGAGAATGGCAGTACTTAATTCAAAAGAAGAAAAACAATAAACAAATGTACTATTTTGCTTTTTTGACACACTGAAGCTAATTTAGAATAGAATCAAATACTTTACTGTTGCACAAAGGTGGAAATTTGCCTATTAATGTGGTTTCTAAAAAAAAACGATAAATAATTTCAGTAAAATACAATACGTACCCAAAGGCAGCATGAGTGCAGGCCAGTGTTGTAGGACAGGTCGATATATATATATATATATATATATATATATATATATATATATATATATAGATAGATAGATAGATAGATATATAGATAGATATAGAAATACAGATATAGATATAGATAGATAGATATAGATATAGATAGTTGTATAGATACAGATAGATAGATATAGATAGATAGATATAGAAATACAGATATAGATATAGATAGATAGATATAGATGGATATAGAT
>OMNS01031139.1:0-11864 GCA_900303225.1 Laemonema laureysi | reverse complement strand
GTGTGACAGTGAAAGACAAAAGCAAAAAAAGAAACCAGTCCCTGAGCGTCAGAGACAGAAAAGCAGACAACAACAGTGTAGAAAGTCTCTGCCTCTGTGGAGAGCGTTGTGCTGCTGACGTTGTGTGTGATGTGGTGCCTCAACTACATGTGGTGGGAGGGGCTGTGAAGAGGGAGGGATGAGAGGGAAAGCGAAAGGAGGAAAGAGAGATTGGTAGAGAAGTGACAGATGGAAGAACAGGTTGGGGGGAGGGGCGGTGACGGTGTTTCAGTGAAGGATGTTGGTTCCCAGGCGAGTGGCTTGTACATTCTAGATGAGTGCGGTTAGCTGACAGACAGACAGGCATGACACAAAAAACCTCATGCTTTCGAAACAGCAACTCCCTCACGCATGGCCACGAGTGTACATACACACACACACACACACAAAGCACACACACACACACACACACACACACACACACGACACACACAAAACAACAGAACCCACACAGTGCTCTTCAGATCTTGATGTTCACACACCCACCTCCCTGCTTGCCTCTTGCTACGTGTACAGAGAATGTGTAAGATACCTATTTGTGGCACAAACACAGACAAAACATTCAAATGCACTTTACCTCCTGAATTAAATGTATTTAAATTCAATTAATTACAAAATAGTAATGCAATGTGAATGATTTGAAAACCCAGTATGCTGCATGCAAACAGTATTTAATTGAAACGTTACAATAATATTGAAAAGTTAGTACTAATAAATGATAGGTACTAATCATTTAGCATTGTATCTGCCTTATTCTAATTGAGAAGGTAATATATTTATGAACATGTATAACGCCATGTAATGTTCTCACACCACCTACAAGCTACTGTTCTACTGTCCATAAATATTACAGGTAGCACCATCTGCTGGTGTGTGCCAACATAAACATTACAGCCACACTTTGTAAAAAAAGTGTTCTATATGTATACAACAAAAAACAAATATGTGTCTCCAAGCCACCACGTAATTCTGAACATCGATTGTCATTCAAGAAAAACGTTCATTGTTAATGGGATGGAGCTGAAGCTAGCTAGTCTTAAATAGTAAACACAGAAATAAATATAGCTTTGGTGGATACATCATCCTAATGAATGTAGCAGTAAACTAAAGGTCCATTTGGGCATGTGGACAGCTTCACTTTGTTGAGTTTGGCTGCGTTTTGACATTTCCATGGTTCCTCTGAAAAGGAGGAGGAGGGAGGACGAGGAGGAGGAGGTCAAAAGAGAGTGATGAAGAGTACACGAGTCAGGGGGAACGTGAGTGATGAGAGTTGGCGGGGCGATAGGAGTGCAGGGAGGACTGGATCCAAGTCCAGCTCACTGAACTCACATCAGAAGTGAACGTGTTCACTGCTTCAACGAGAGACGAGCCAAAAAGCTCCCTTTATTTCACAATTGTTTTGTTGGTTTAAGGTATAATTAGTGCTTGCTGATTATATTTTATTATCATTCAGCGTCATCATGTATAGGAGCCCAGTTTACACTTATTAACACTTTTTCTTTCATTTCTTTCATTTCTTTCATTTTAATTGAGGACTTAATGGACAAAGAACAAAAAGAGAGAGGGAAGGAGAGAGACAAATACAACGTGTATTCTGAGCGGGCCAAGGCAGGATCACCAAGCTTAGCTGTGTAAAAGACTGCCAAAAGGGAAGAGGGGAGGAAATGCCTGCAGACACGGATGGGCTGGCTGTTCTGTACAGATCTCAACAGCTCCCAGTTGCATAATAGACGTTAGTCTCATGTATTACACACTAGCATGACTCTAGTGGTCCTAAATCTATCTCTGCTTGTAGAGGTTGTTGGGGAGGGAAGCAGTGTTTCAGCCCTTATGGTTTCAGCTCTTCTTCTCCAAGGTTGCGCATTGATAATAACATAAAAGAGACGCTACTTGTAAGAAGTACCGTTTGTACAGGCGGGATCTTTTGATGGAACTCGAATAAATTAACCCGAAACCGTTCACAAATAGCAACATAGATCAAAGCCGTCTTCATTAATGCTGTATTATACACCCATAGCAAGATTGTGTGTGTGTGTGTGTGTGTGTGTGTGTGCGCATGTCAACCTGCATATTGTGGGCAAGATGACTACATTGATGACTACATTGTGGGCAAGATGAAGACATTTATATTTATGTTATGAAACATTGATGATGAAAATGAATTACCAAAATAATAAATAAGACTCACGCCCATGACCTCAGATATGTGTACATATGTACTGCAATGTTTAATTCAAGATAATTCTTCATATGAATATTCATATGTCACTCTCGCCTGCCGCGGTGTTCCAACAGTTCCCATTACAATAGCATATCATCCCTGCTGTCAACGCTATCAAGCACTAAAGGTACAAAAGACATGGAATATAACAAAACAATTACAATCCTAGAATACAAATGTGTGTGATAAAAATCATTCAATTCAAATAATGAGGATAACATGTTAGCTGTAAGTCTCTATTAGAGTTTACCATCAGGTTGAGTGTGCTCTACAGTTGTCCTTGGCAGAGGTCGTGTGTGAGTGCGTGTGAACCCATCAGCTGTGTTTGTCCTCTCCTGTGGGACACGCGGCCCGGGGCCCCTGCCATCCCGAGTCAAGGTCTGTCCGGGCGTTGTGTCACCGATTTCGTGTCATTCCCAGATGACTATACTTGAGGCGTGGCTCCTGACATTCTGGGTTTCTATTTGGATTTGGGATACACCCTCTATCAGACCCCATTTCACTCAAGTAACGGTGTCCATATACATAAATATGTATTTCATCTGCGTTGTCCTAATAGGTTGTGTTAGTATCAATGTGTGTGTGTAAATATTGGTTCTAATATTGATCCTTTCTTTAAAATGTTTTTACTTTTTACTTACTTACTTTTATTCTTTATTCTCTGCAGTGTTCCAGCACTCCCAGTGAAGAATCTGACGGGTTCTGGTCCAGTTCACCCAGCACTGGCAGGTTAGACCCATGCCCTTCTGAAGGCCATACACACACTGTCTCCTGCTTCAGAACCAATAGGACGACCTCATCGACCTGATCATCTATATTAGCACCGTGTTCCCTTACCTAGCCTTGGGGTCGTGACCCCACGCGGGTTTGCCTGATATGCATGTAAGGGTCACGGCAAGATTGCTGACTTATAAGCTATCACTAATTGATGGTGCATTTTATTATTGAAAAGATCATTTCAACGGTTCTGTAAAGACCCTTATATACAAACAGTACCAAAGAGCAACAAATACAAATACCAAGCTGGGTCCTGTCGCGTGTTTTGTTATACATTTGTTGTTCTATTCTGTTGTCCGTGTGATTATGTATTTATGTACGTCTGTGTATGTATCCGTGTTTGCATCTATTACTGTGTCTGTATGCTATTTTGTCCGTGTGTTTGTGTGTGTGTGTGTGTGTGTGTGTATGTGTGCGTGCATTCCCCAGGTATGACGGGCATCCTGATGTGTGCGGCGGGCCTGCCGGTGTGTCTGACCCGGGCCCCCAAGCCCATCCTCCACCCCCCACCCATCAACAAGAGCGACATGAAGCCCGTGCCAGGAGTCAACGGGACCCGCAGAGAGACCAAGAAGAAGCACCTCCGCAGGGGTATGGGGTGGAGTAGGGGTGGAGGGTCACTGTAGTGCTTATATGATCGGATGAAGATAACATATCACATGTGCTGTAGTTAAACAGACATACATACAGTACATACAGTACATACAGCATACAGTACATACAGTACATACAACATACAGTACTTACAGTACATACAACATACAGTACATAAAGTACATACAGTACATACAACATACAGTATGTAAAGTAAATACAGTACATACAACATACAGTATGTAAAGTAAATACAGTACATACTACATACAACATACAGTACATACAACATACAGTACATACAACATACAAAGTCATCCAATTCTAAAAACATAATTCTCCCTCCTCCCCAGTAAAGGATAAAACAACAGCTAAAAAAAAACATTTCTCCCTTTGATTCATCAGTCTAATGGACTCAAGGATAAAGCACTGCTCTTAATGATGCTATCTGTTCATAGCACCTTTAATAATGGACTAATGCATTGTGTTGATATCTTCTAGCCTCCATGGCCGCCCAAAGGGCTTTATAGTTAATGTCTCACATTCATCCATTCATGCACACATTCACACACCAGCCACAATGTCAACTATGCAAGGCAACAACCAGCTTGCTGAAGGACACTTAGGTAGGGGACACCAACAACCCTACAACCCTTACCAATGGCCCTGCTGAGCAACTGCACAAAAACACAATACACATTTTTGATTGATTGGATTAAAAAATAAATAAATCAAGCGTAAAATCCATTTATACAAATAAAAAGATTTATGGAAATATACATTATTTAATGGCAAAACATTTAGGAAGATTACCAGACATACTTTTTAACTATACAAATACTCACAGAACATAGAGGGCAACAACCACCAACCAATGTACTGGCCTGTACTGGCCTTGTGAGTCAATGTAACCATGGTCTAAGTCAGTACTTCACAAAGTTTCTTATTACAAAGACTTGCTATATTGCCATTGTACATTCATGGCAGGCTTGCAGAATCGGCACAACAAAGTGATTTTGACGGATGTTTTAGTGAAGCCAGGTGGGGTGGTTATGAGACCGGTGTCGTCCTTTAAGAGAGAGATGGGTGATGTGGTGGATGGTTGGATAAATACAATGATAGTGTAGGGATCAATATTCAGAGGGGCTCTTTGGGTGGGAGAGAAGAGAACAAGCATAAGGTGTGTGTGTGTGTGTGTGTGTCTATACTGCATAAAGAGAGAGAGGAGGATACGATCCCCCAGAGCTTTCTCACAGTGCCCCTGTATAAACACAGAATGCCCACATTAAATTGCCTTCTTTCTGTGTGTGTGTGTGTGTGTGTGTGTGTATGTGATACATAATATGTAGGATAGGTCTTTGATGGCCTGCTGTTCCTTTCTTCTGTATCATCAGGTAAAAACCCAGAGGACGTTGTCCGGAGATACACAGAGAAGATTAAAGTAGCCCCTGATGAGGTAGGAAACATGGAGCCTTCTGTGCTGCTGTCGCTGTTCAGCAACGCTAACCAACTTTGTTTGTTACCGTTATTAGCTTATTATTATTAGTCATTAGCGTTGTTAGCTTTATTGACTATGTTCATACGTAGCTGTTTTCTGGACATTAATTCTCATTATGGTCATGCTGTGCATTATGCAGATTACATATTGTATCACTGTCATGCAGCTGTTTCACTCACCAAACACACTGGGCCTCAAGCAGGAAGCGATGTATGAACAAAAATAAGAGAAAACTCCTTCGTATCTGCGATTTGTTCTTATTTTGTTTCATTTCATTTCTGGGCTTCACCAATTCTTTCTTATTTTTGAGACAGAGTTGTCGAGAGCACTCATACCAAGATAAGAAAAAACATATCTTGTGTTAACAGTTCACAAATTGGTTGTCCAACGCAAGGAAGTTTTCAATTTGAAGATCATAAAAAAACACATGAATATCATATAGGCCTAATCAAATTTAGATTATGTTTTAGAGTAATTATAATGAGTATATTATAGAAATACTAAAATTAAAGAAAGGAAGAAATACTATTGGTCTGTTGAACCCAGTCAAGACTATGAAAACCCTGATTTTGCGTGCGTTTGGTTGTCTGAATGGCTCACATGCTGCTGTTAGAGGCTGTGACCATCCAGGCCTTAAGCAGAGAACGCATTTTTAGGGATCACGCAGATCTATTTGATGAGACGGATGAATGGCTGCTGAGCCGCTTCAGGTTGCCAAGAGCACTGCTTTTAGAATTGTGCAATACTCTGGAGCCTCAACTTAGGCGAAACACACGCCGGTCAAATCTGCTCAGCGCACTCTGAGTTTTAGCCACAGGATCCTTTCAGAGAGAGATAGGAGACAGGTCAGGCATTTCACAGTCATCTTTGAGTACTGAAAGCTATCATAGCATTAATGCATCAGTACATGTTGTTTCTGTACAGTCCTAACCAACAAGTAAAAATGATTTTAGACTAGACTGCACCCATATAAGCATCAAAGCATCCTCTCCAGATCTATTTCTAATAGATAGGTTAAGAGCGTTTGGTGCTTATTTTTTCTCATACAATTAGGAGAAAAAAAGACAAATTTAAGAGAATGTTGCTGCATGAGGCCCACGGAGTGTGTTTGTTGTAGGGTGCTACACCTACACGGAGTGTGTTTGTTGTAGGGTGCTACACCTACACAGAGTGTGTTTGTTGTAGGGTGCTAAACAATACCAGTACTTTTCAACATAAAACTCATTACTCATTCTCACAGTATTTTTTGTCATCACATAATAATGGCACATTATAAAGTTCTGATTAATATGTTTATGTGCATTAAATGAGATGTGTTCTATTAAATAGAATATTTGAATGTACCATTTTGGTGCAGGTGTTTCTCGAAAGATAATTTAAATATGCTTTTTTTGCAACTTTAATTGTTCAGTACGTTTTTAGTTTGATTTATAGTATTGGCAATGTGTTTTTTTTCCTAAGTTATGTTGAATGACATTTTATGTTGTATAAAATATGTTGAACATTAAGTAAGGTTTTGAAAAAAAGTATTGAGCCCGTATTGGTATTGAATCACAGGTATTGGTATTGGTACTAGTATTGAAACATTGTGAACAACACCCAGCCCTTGGACTCTAAGGTGATGGTCAGTCTCTGGCTAATGACAGAACCAGGCCCTGCACTGCCATGACCATGACAAGATGGCAGACACAGACAGACAGTTCAGCCACAAGTAGTTGAATGGTTGACTATACAGTGTAACATAATTGGGACCTGCCAATCACTTTTCACTTGTGTGATATTGCTTAAATGAAGAATTAATAAATTAATTAAAGCTTCCCAGTGAACTTAAAATGCCAAAGCACGATTTGGGTAGCTTATATGTCTGCTTTAAATCAGGTCTTAAATTACATTGTAGATGGCATTAAAAAGGTCTTAGTCAAAGTATTTACATTTCAGTCCAGGATACCTTCTGCACACACACACAAACACACACCCACACATACCCACACACACCCACACACACATGCACGCACGCACGCACGCACGCACGCATGTACGTACGTACATACATACATACATACATACACACACACATACATACATACATACTAGCTGGATGGATACGTGTGAAGTGGTTATTTTTTTAAACAGTGTTTGGTAATCAAGTGTTGTTGGCATGGTTCCAGGACTGTACCATCTGCATGGAGAGGCTGGTGATGTCATCGGGCTACGAGGGCGTCCTGCATCAGAAAGGCATCAAGTCGGAGCTGGTGGGCAAGCTTGGCAAATGTGGTCACATGTACCATCTGCTGTGCCTGGTGGCCATGTACAACAATGGCAATAAGGTGTGCAAGGCTGCTGTTATCACCACAAGATACCTCACGTGATCCACAATCAACTACTACCAAATACACAAGACACTCCTCTCATCATTAGTCATTCTCATTTTAGAAATGCGTGATTGAGCTACTGTCAGTTTGCCCTTTCAGAAGTGCCATCCACACCTGTCATTGTCAAAGTTGACCAAGTTGACTGACTGATGAATTGATTACACAGATATATGTATGCCAACCCTGTAGCTCCAATAACCAGAAATTACTGAATTTAAGCAAGCAAATGCAGTTATTTCACTGAATAAGGTAACACTCTTCACTAAAGTAATCTTAAAAAATACAAATATCTATATTTATCTATATCTATATTTATTTCATTGCTCTCTCCCGTACCCCAGGACGGCAGTCTCCAGTGCCCGACGTGCAAGGCCATCTACGGGGAGAAAACGGGGACCCAGCCCCCGGGGAAGATGGAGTACCACCTCATCCCCCACTGCCTGCCTGGCTACCTGGACACCCGGACCATCCGCATCGTCTACGATATCCCTGCTGGCATCCAGGTCCTCTTGTTCCCCCAAAACCTCTACTGGTCCTGGCTTGACCTTGTCTGACCCCACCCCCATCTTTCTCCTAACAAATCTATGCGTTTGCTTACTGCATTGCTTATTGATTAACTGGCAGTTAATCAATACTGCTTAATTAAGCAGTAATGGTAAATAGTAATGCCGTTACTCATTGTATTTATGTTAGTAGTAGGTATACCAAACAAATGGGTTGTTTTTTTTCATAGAATGTACATTCATCGCTTCTAATGAATCTGATGACAGGTATCATACTAGTAAAACGTAGCTGGAACTTTTGCTGGAACCATTCACCACACCAATGGTGGGGAATGGTGAATAGAAATGATTGTCAGGAAGTGGGTGGAGGAGAGGAGGACAGGGGGTGATAGAGGATGGGGGGAGGGGTGTAGGACCACAAATTTAATCCCGAAGGCCTAGCTGAACAGTAATAGTCAATAAAGTGACCTTTAATACCAGCAGAGCAGGCCTGTTCTCCCAGGGGGGCGGAGACTGCGCTGATCATCACTGCAGCCCTCTCTCTCTCTCTCTCTCTACTCTATCATTCTCTCTCCCATCTCTCTCCATTTCTCTCTCCCTCTCCATTCTCTCTCTCTCTCTATTACTCTCTATATGTCTCTCCATCTCCCTTTCTCTCAACCCCTCCCTTTCTCTCCCTCTCTCTAGCTCTCTATCTCTTTATGTGCAAAGCAGTTTGATTGACAGCTAGGTCACTAGTTAGAATGTGGTACATGTAAGGTAGCAGTCATTCCCAGAAATTGTCATATTAACGTTGGTAAAGGTATATGAAAGTTCAGCATCTTTGAATTGAATCAAAACAATAAGCACGTCATGCCATGAGTTACCACGAGGGGGGGACAATGCAAACTATGTGACCACTATGTCCCATGGGCCCATGAACAAGAGTCGTGACAGTTTTTTATTCTGTTTATTTCCACCAGACACCCGAGCATCCCAACCCAGGGAAGAAGTTCAGCGCTAGGGGCTTCCCTCGCCACTGCTACCTCCCTGACAACGACAAAGGACGGAAGGTACTACAAATATTTCCATCAGACTCTGTGACGCGAGTGAGTCATATTCTCACTAGTCTCACTGGCAAGCTGGATGTGTACAGTCTTAGAAGTCAACCTGGCTCCCCCTCTGTCCCCCCTCAGGTGCTGAAGCTTCTGATCATGGCGTGGGACCGCCGCCTCATCTTCACCATCGGCACGTCCAGCACCACGGGCGAGGTGGACACGGTGGTGTGGAACGAGATCCACCACAAGACGGAGTTCGGCACCAACCTGACGGGCCATGGCTACCCGGACCCCAACTACCTGGACAATGTGCTGACGGAGCTGTCAGCGCAGGGCGTGGGCCGAGAGGACACCCTGAAGGACTGAAGAAGACCCCCACAACGGACACCCCTCAGAGATGGACCCAGGAAGCCCACCTCCTGAACCCCCCTCTCTCTCTCCCTCTCTTTCTCTCTCTCTCTCTTTGTCCTCCCGCCCAGCCCCCTAGAGAGCAGGCCTATGGGAGACCAAAACCACGGCAAACTCCTACAACCTCAAAAGGAAGACAGTGAAGAACACATGGTTATGGTTCGCAGATTACTGGTTATTCACTTACATACAGCTAATCCTGTTTTACTTTTTTTTTCTGTTACCTCCCTTTATTGTTGTTTTTCGGCCACTGGCTGGAGAATGTGAGTTCTTGCCAAATTATATTCGAATGGGATTAAGGAATGTATGCACGTGGTGAGGGGCAGCATCCCACTGGTTTTAGTGGCAGGTAACTGGTCTGGACTGGTAGAGTCCATGTTGGAGTCCAATGCGGAAATCAGCCTTTTCTGTACATGAATGGAAAAGGGCTGAGGTGTCTGAGGCATTGGATAAAATATCAGCAAATGCTCTCTTCCAAACTGCATGGCCCACACAAAGGCTACCTAATGAATGTTGACCGCATATTTTTTGCAAGGAGGAGAAGGAGGGGTCTTTGATCTATTCCAACACATAATGTTTTAATAATATATGTTAATATATATATTCTACACTTGGAAAATGTGCTGACAGTCTCGGGTGTTGCCAGATTTTGTGTAAAAAGAAAATGCTGGAGAATTTCAATATGCAGAGTCGACTGAAATAGTTGATGACTTTCCTATTTTCTCTAAATGTAGAAAATAAGTAATAATGTATCTCCGTCAGGACAGTTTAAGTCATGATTTAGCATTTTGTTTATGCAGAAGCCCTTGCCCCTTAGGTGGTTGTTTGGTTTTTTTTTGGCTCGACTCTGACTGTGTTTGTTCACCTCTGAAACAATTGATTTAAGAATAGAGAAAGGACCGGTCTGGCAGATTCTGCATGTAGGATGTCCAACAAGCCGAAAGAAGCAAGATGCGAATATGGTCTTAAATGGTAAGCGACGTATATGCTTGGCGATTAACCTTGTAGTAGAAGGCCTCTGAATACATTGTCAGAATCACAAGCATCCTACCAATCAGTTTGAACGCTTGTTAAAAAGAAAAGGAAACATATGCTACTGCAAAAGGGCCTCTGTGATGAAGCAAACTTTCTGCTTCCTGCCAAGGTTAAAGCTGTTTGTTTCTGATTGTACTTTTGATGAGGCTCTTAATCAACATGCTGGGTTAGGCCTTTGAACGGAGAATCCATACATGTCTCTCAGACCGGCTGACCCCCCCTCTCCGATGTTTCCAAGCCTCTTGCAGGCTCCTTTGCTTTGGGGCTGCTCTGCGGCTTGTTCTGCAGTAGACCAATGCAACGCGGTCCCTTTGGGATCCGACTGAGGGCTTTGTTAGCAGTCATGTGTCCATGTCAGCCATGTGGACGGTGGCCAGCTCCCTTGGCCCCACCCCCCCTTCAGAGGTAGCTAAGCTTGTTCTTCTAGGTTGACATTGGAGGTGGAGGGTTAGGGTTAGATGTTGTTGCCAGAATGATAACTTAACGTCGAATCCACCCCTGGACTCCAGGCCTAAAGGACTCGTTAAAAATCCTATATTATTTTTCCTCAAAGAACTGCATCATTCTCCTGCATAATTATATTTGAAGTTGAGGTTATGTTGCTATTGAAAAGGATATTGATGTTGAGGTATGTAGTTGAATCTGCTAAATATTTGGAGTGAATCATAGTCTTCCATAGCGGTTCGAGGCAGTGGTGTTCATGTCTTTTAGGAAAATAAGACACAATGCGCTCACGATAAGACCTTTTAGACTGGGTGCTGGATCCTTAATGTAGTCATAATAACAAAGAAGAAAGACGAGGACAGCACTCCAATTAGACTTTTTAATATTGCCACACGTGTGTGATCTTTCCTGTCTTTCTTCTCTTAAATGTGTTGCCAACAAAACTGATTAAAAAAAAGGTTTTTAAAGATTATATATAGGCGAGTATAGACCCTGTCGTATGAAGACATTGCATTGAGGAAAAAGAAGGATCATTAGAAGTATATACAAAAAAGTAATAATGTTCAATGAAATTAGTTTCAGCTAATTTCTTTATTATCTAAATTAATTTATATTTAATCAAATCTAATATTAAAAAAAAAATTATTCAAATTTGAGTTATGTGTTTTATTTTTTATTGACAAAAAGGATATATGATGAACCTTTAAATGTGTGCTGATCTGAGGTCCATAACTTTTTTTAATACTAGTGTAAACACAAACATGTCTATATAATGATGAATATTATAACTGGCGGAGATTGATTTGCCAGGATGTCAGGGACTGTTGAGGTATGTATGGTAGAACTAGTACCATTAGAGCTTACATTGATGTCAGTAAATCTAATATAGAATCAGTGCATTCACCCCCAAGGGATAATATTTAAGTGTTTTCATTA